>QLTV01002265.1:83094-121412 GCA_003457575.1 Thermophis baileyi | reverse complement strand
TGGGTTGGAAAAGAGTGTTTGCTATGACCATCGTATTCTCTTGACAAAATTCTATCAGCCTGTGCCCTGCTTCATTTTGTACTCCAAGGCCAAACTTGCCTGTTATTCCGGTTATCTTTTGGCTTCCTACTTTAGCATTCCAATCCCCCAAGATGATAAGGACATCATTTTTTGGTGTTAATTCTATAAGGTGCTGTAGGGCTTCATAGAACCGGTCAATTTCATCCTCTTCAGCACCAGTGGTTGGGGCATAGACTTGGACTACTGTGATATTGAACGGTTTGCCTTGGATTCGAACTGAGATCATTCTGTCATTTTGGGGATTGTATCCCAGTATTGCTTTTCCTACTCTTTTATTGACTATGAAGGCTACTCCATTTCTTCTGAGGGATTCTTGCCCGCGGTAGTATACCTGATGGTCATCTGAATTAAATTCACCCATTCCTGTCCATTTTAGTTCACTGATTCCTAAGATGTCGATGTTCAGTCTTGTCATCTCTTGTTTGACCACGTCCAGCTTGCCTTGATTGGGAATGAAAAAGATGAATTGATAAAATGATTCTCAGAATGGATGCAGGCTTTCTTCCATGCTGTTTTCTTTTTAATCAGTTCAATGTAAAGAAGGCTTTAAATTTGAACCAAATTTGAAATGACAAGATTTCAATATTGAAATTCAACTTCATTGTGAAAGTCCCAGCACACAATACTTTGGAGGAAATGAAAATTGGAGGAAGGTCATACATTGCAGCTTTTAAAAAAAAATTGAAATGGCAAATGCTACATAAGTGGTTTTATACCAAGTATGCAACAATGCATTTGGTTTGCATTTCTCAGATATTTTGAAAACCGTTATCCAGTTAAAGAACTGTGAACAAACTAGTGCTAAGTAGACTAAGGTTAAATTGAACTGGGTCTCGAGGACAAAATAAAACAGTATTTGAGGGAAGGCTGCAACCCTGTAGTCCTTTAAGTTTAAAAAGCAGTTTATTCAGGAACATGGAATGAAGACCACTTACTCTGTAAGACAACACCCAACCTCTCCTGCCCTTTTTTCCTTCTAACAGAATTTAAGGTGTATATTTGCCTATTTAATAAGTAAAGGTTGAAAATGAAGCATGAAAACAGAGAGACAAGCCAAAAAGTCTTCTGAACTTCTCCATTATGTTACCCCTGATGTTTGCCACCTGGATGAGCACAAAAAAGTGTGTGAACCTTTTTTTTTTCTCACTCTCCTGGGTACCATGTAAAAGAAATGTAGTCTGACAATTATGCCTATAGAGGTGGAATATGAACAGTCATTGCTGTCTGCTTGCTCTCCTCTTTTTCTTGTGGTGTGATATGGGATGGCCATAAAAGGCACAACCATCACTTCATCTTTTCAGTTGTTACTGAGTTCTGTCTATAGGCAACTCAAAAAAGTCTGGTAGGAACTTTTTCTTGCTGGGTTGAGAGAACAAACAAAAGACATTGAAACTGCTTGTGGAAGTAATTGCAATCTTCACATTCTGCCTTGATGCCTTTTTGGTTTTTTTGCAGCAAGGATTGGGCCCCTGAAGGTTGGTCCTCATATGTCCTCTCCCTCTAAAATATTCTGCTACCCTATGTACCTCATGTATTAATGGGTGAGATTTCAAGTAAGGGGAGATGCAGGGGGAAGAAAAAGAATAATGATTTGCTTATTCAACCTCCCCAGGAGTTGCAAAAAAATGACTGCAGTGAACATGTTTGCATATTTCTTTGCTTCTTTTCAGTGGATGGAATGAAAGCATTGACTTGTTGGGCTTATTTGCCACCATGATGTATTTGGGAGGAAGAGGGGTGATTTCCTTCATGATTAATTTTATCTGTCTAATACTAGAAAGGCAGTAAGAAATGACAAAGGCATTTGTTTATAAATGCAGATATAGGGATCAGTAAGAGAGCAGAGGTAGGAACAGCCTTCTGTGTAACTTGCATGCTCGTTTCCAGACTGTTCTAACCTTGTACCCTTTCCCTGGTTGGGTACAGTATTAGTATAATAGAGTATTAACTATACCCGTGATGGCGAACGTATGGCATGCGTACCCAAAGTGGCACACGGAGCCATGTTGCCTGCCACGCGCAGCATCACCCGTTCCTCTTCCGGGTTTCTGGCACACATGCGCGTGCGATGATCAACTGGCCTCCGTGCGTGCGGCAGTGCTGGAAACTGGAAGAGCTGGTCTTCCGTTTTCCGTCATGAGCATGCGCGCCGGCCAGCTGATTGTCGCGCGTGCATGCACTCCAGTAACCGGAAAACTAGCTTGCGTGCACCAGAAACCGGAAGCTCATTTTCCAGCGCACGCATGCCCCCTGCTCAGCTCCTCTTCCGGGTTGCGGCCCCGACGAGCGCAGTGCTGAAAAGGTTCGCCATCACTGAATTATACTATTCATTGATTGTCTCCTCTCATCCAGTTCCTTTCCTTTCCTTCAAAATAAAAGTATAATTAGACCATCAATGCAGTGATTTAAAGGCATGGGGTCTTGGTAACTTATTAATTTACAACATTTCTAAAACATGATCGTTATAAAATATCATTTCTAGAGTTTGACAACAAAATAAATTCACCGAGATTAAGTCATTATATGTTGGTAATTTCAGAATCTGGCTGTGCAGAAGAAAGCTGAACTGAAAACAGAAGGAAAACCATTTCATTTTACCTATGATGTGCATCTTTTTTTCCAATTTTTTTTTGAATATATGAAAGAGTTATACTTCATTTGAAATATTCAAAACAATGTGGACTACATGGTTTTATATGCAAATAAGCACCATGTTTGCATAAGGGATACCCTTATTAGTGACATTATGTTGAAAAGAAAACTCATTATAAAAGGAACTCTGTCTCCATTGAAACATACTGCTAACTGATTACTTGGAGAGAAACTTATTTTTCCTATAATTTCCTGCCCTATAGGATTAGGTTCCTTAGGAGGATGTAAGTTTGAAACCATTATGTTTTATGATTGTTTGAGAATGCTCTTAAAGAGTGATATTCATGAGTTAGAAAAATAAATATGTCTTGAGAGAAAGTTCCGGCATGTTTGGTGTCTATTCATTACCCAAATTTTTATGGTGCAAAGCATAGCAATAGAAAGGCTCTTATTTTTGCCTTACAAAAACAATTTAAGGGTTTTTGCCTAGGGCCGTGATGGCGAACCTATTGCAGAGCCCTCTCTGTGGGCACACGTGCCGTCGCCAGCTGCTCTTTCAGGTTCCGTCACACGCATGTGCACCGGCCAGCTGCTCTCTTCCGGGTTCCAGCACGTGCACATGTGCGCAATCCAGTTTCGGCACTTGGTGCCGAAAAGATTAACCATCATTGGCCTAGGAAGTGGTATGTCAATAGGTGATCATTAACAGTTGCTATTCTATGGGATGGATAGAGGGATACTATTTATCATTGTTTTTGTGAAGCTGCCTAGAATGGGGCATGTTAGAAATATAATACATAAATAAAATTTAATAGTATATAACATCACAGATTTTTCTAGATATTCAAGCTTGGTGACTGACATGAACTTGTACATTAGCCTTGGTGGCATGGTGGTTAGAATGCAGTATTGCAAGCTAATTCTGCTGACTGCCAGCAGTTCGGCAGTTTGAATCTCACCGGCTGAAGGTTGATTCAGCCTTCCATCCTTCCAAGGTCAATAAAATGAGGACCCAGATTGTTGGGGGCAATATGCTGACTCTGAAAACCGCTTAGAGAGGGCTGTAAACCACTATGGAACAGTATATAAGTCTAAGTGCTACTGCTATTAATGCTGTTGCTACATACAGTACTAGTATTCTATTGTGTTGCACTGGCAAAATGCAATCATTTTAAAATGTATTTAAAAAAGAACAGTGGCTAGGCATTAAATACATATACTTTGCTTTAAGCAGAATTGTGGGCATATTATTGTAGTAAAAGCAGTGTGAAAATTAGTGGCAGCAGGTGGCAGCAAATCCCTTCCTAATTTGGTTTTACAATTATAATTTATCTTTGCTCTAATATATATTCTCAAATGTATTTACTTCCACACAAACTGGTTAAAATGCTACAAAATACTGATATATTGTTTTTGTACTGAAATACAATATACTGAATATATTTGTATTTGTGAATATATCATTTAAACAGGCTTGACTTAATTTGATTATTTAATGGCTTATTTTGAAGAACTACTTTCTACAGAACGCTGCATCAAAATTAGTAAGCTGATATGGGACTGAAATCCTCTCTGTACTTTAGAGGGGATTGATAGAAGGATGAAGGAAGAACATTCATGATGGAAATATTATTCTTGGGACTATTAGAATTTCTTTCCATTTTATATATTTAGTTCAGAATGTCTGAGGACTAAAACTTTACATTTATCATCCTAAAATACTTCAGTATGATACTGTGGTATTGTGTCACCCTAATCATGCAGTTTCTCAGCTCCCTATCTGTTGGACACATCTAGAAAATTTCAGGAAGTGTAATGAGTAGTTGTCCTTTCTCCAAGTAACCAAAAATTTGAGTACCTACATACATTTTTTCCTGCCTTGAGCACTATCATCTCCCTAAAATGTCTCTAAAATTATGTCCATCTATTTTCCTTCACTATTTTTATGCTTGGAATTTCCACTGAAAGCTTCTGGGACACTTTCTTCTCTCCTATTGTACTTTATTTATTAGATAGCTGCCCATCTCATATATGTGACTGAGTTGTTCATAGTAATTAAAAACAATAAAACAAAAATAAACTATAAATATGCAACCATATTTAAAACTTCAGTCTATCCAGCTCAAAGAATATTTCTTACTTTGAAATTTTTAAATCACACTTTAGCAATAGCAATAGCAATAGCACTTAGACTTATATACCGCTTTACAGTGCTTTACAGCACTCTCTAAGCGGTTCACAGAGTCAGCATATTGCCCCCAACAATCTGGGTCCTCATTTTACCCACCTCAGAAGGATGGAAGGCTGAGTCAACCTTGAGCCGGTGAGATTTGAACCGCTGAACTGCTGAACAGTCAGCTGAAGTAGCCTGCAGTACTGCACTCTAACCACTGCGCCACCTCGGCTCTTCTTTAGTCCTCACCCCAATCAACATGAGCTTCAATTCTGTTTTATTTCTGCATTGAAGTTGCTTCATTAAAATTACATTTGTAACTTCTACAAAACAAATACCACATTTTTCTCTAGGTGAATTTATAGGGTTATTGGAAGAATATGTCATGTATAAACTTTTTTGAATGTCTGAAGCTAAGTTTGGGAAATTTAGATAGATTAAAGGGGTGTGATGGCTCAGTGGTTAAAGATACAGAGCTTGTCAATTGGAAAGCCGACAACTCTGGTTTGGGACCCAAGCACTGTGTGACAAGAGTGAGCTCCCGTTACTTGCCCCAGCTCCTGCCAACCTAGCAGTTCAAAAGCATGCAAATGCGAGTAGATAAATAGGTACCATTTCGGTGGGAAGGTAACAGCGTTCTGTGCACCTCAGCATATAGTCATGCTGGCCACATGACCACAGACAACACTGGTTCCCTCAACTCCCTCAGAAACGGAGATGAGCACCGCCCCCTAGAGTCAGACATGACTAGACGGGGGGAGTCCTTTTTTTTTAGGAAGGATCAAAAAAATACCACTCGGTTCAGTTAGTTGTGGAATTGGCCACCAGAAAATACATCCTGAAGAAACTAATAGAGACAATCATAGAACAGCTTCATTAAACTTTGTGACCTGGAGAACTGGTGATATTTATTGATTTATTTTCTATCCTGCCTTTATTTTCACAAATTACTCAAGATGGCGAACATATCCCATGCACCTTTCTTCCATTTTCCCCACAACAATAATGCTAAAAAATTGAGAGAAAGCAAATATCTCATCTCCAAAAGGGGGAAAAGTATTACCCAAGTAACCACAAATGTGTTGCCTTGATCTCTATACAGGGCAAAGTCCTTAAACAGCATATAAAGGCAATGGTTTTGTGAGCCCTTGGAAAAGCATCCTATTACAGGAGTTAGTGTGGTTTTGTTGCAAACAAATCATGCCAGACTTAACTTAGCTCCTTTGATAGGGTTATTAGCTTTGGAGAGATCAAGGGAATGCTGCAGACATAATATATCTCAACAAAGCTTTGACAGAATATCTCCTATTCTTAACAGAAAGGTAAATATAGATTAAAAGATATTATTGTTAGAAGGACTCACAATTGGCAGTAGGACTACTCAAAGCATTCATTAATGTCTCAACTTCAGCTTGGAGGAAAATATTGAGAGCACTGAGTTGAAATGAAAAGGATGAAATTTCACAGCAAGGTAAAGTTCTGCATCTGGGAATAAAAACAGGTGAAAACATAGAATGGGGGACATGTAAAAGAGATCTGAGTGGTTGACCACAAGGTAAACATCTGCTAGCAGTGTGCAGATTTTAGAAGCAAGTGGTTCCCCCCCCCTTTCAATATGTGTGCTATTCTCCCTGAATCCAACTATATTTGATGTGTATCCTATTACTAGGTGAGCAGGAAAGGTGGGGGAAGGGGGAAGAAGGAACAAAAAAGGAAATGTCTATCACAATTCAAGGCTGGTACTAATAAACAAGTCTTTATTTCCTTCAAAAGAAGCTAACACAACGAAGTAAGAAAAAGTACAAGACCAGAACAAAGGGAACGCTCATGAGATTCAGCAAAGATATCATGACCTCTATACTGTATAAAAAATAGATTGTGATGTGAAAAGGCAGAGATTCTCCCACAAAGCAGCTTTTGGAAACTTCAACCTCCCTTTCATCTACTTGGCCAACTGAGAAGGGTGATCTCCCTTTATCTTCTCTCTACTTTTCTTTATGGAATGAACTGTGTGTATATGAATAGGCATGCGTCTATACATATGCTGCTGCCTTTGTGTAATCTGACAGTCTTTTGACTTTGTATCTAAAATCCTATATATTTTGTCACACTTAACAAACACATAAAATCCCGATCATAGAAAATAATTGCCCCATTTCTGGTTTTTTCCAGTCTCCACTTGGAATATTGTCAGCAATTTGGGGTGCTATTGTTCAGAAAGGACATTGACAAATAAGAGTGAGTTTAGCATGCAGAGAAGACCAACAAAGATAAAAAGGATCTGGAGATTAACTCAAATGATGAATGGTTGAGGTAGTTAAGTCTGTCTAGCCTATCAAAGAGAAAGATTGGGTGGGATACAATAACTATTTCCAATACTTGAGGGGTTGTCCCAAAGAAGAGAGGGTTGACTTATTCACCAAAGCACCAGAAGGCAGGACAAGAAGTAATGAGAGGAAGCTTGTTAAAGAGAGATCCAACCTAGAAGTAAGGATTTTTTTCTGTCTGAACAATTAATTAATGAAATAGTTTGCCCCCCCCCCCAAGAGTTCTAGGGATTTCATCACTGGTGGTTTTCAAAAATAGACTGGACAACCATTTGATTGGGATCATAAAAGGGCTCCTGCCTTGAGCAGGAGGGTTGGATTAGAAGGCCTCTGAGGTCCCTTTCAGCACTATAATTCTCTGTTCTAGAGCAGGGGTCTCCAACCTTGGCAACTTTAAGACTTGTGGACTTCAACTCCCAGAATTCCTCAGCCAGCAAAGCTTAAACGTCTTAAAGCAAAGCTGGCTGAGGAATTCTGGGAGTTGAAGTCCACAAGTCTTAAAGTTGCCAAGGTTGGAGACACCTGTTCTAGAGGAGAGCTAAGATGATAAAGGGTCTAGAAAGTAAATAATTCATTAATTAAATTACTAAAAAATGTGATATGCTTAATCTTCAGAAGAGGTGATTGAGAGGAAGTAGGATAGCAATCCTCAATTCTGGGTTCACATAGAAGAAGGAATGAATTTACTTTCTATTGCCCCAAAGAGCGGGGCCAGGTGAACTACAGGGAAATAGATTCAAGGTAAGTATCAGGAGGAATTTCCTGACAGCTGTCAAGCAGTGGAACAAGTTTCCTCAGGAAATGGTATGCTCCCTTGAACTTGGAGGTCCTCAAGATAATCATGCTGGAATGGAATTTGCATTGAGTAGGGGATCAGATGCTTTCTAGGGTAGACACAGTTGGGAAGACTCCAACTGTTTAAGATTCATACTATCCAAATGGTATATATATAGTCCACCTTCCCTTAAGTGCTTAGAGACAGATAGAGATGCTATATTGGAGGAGAGGGGAAATGTCTCAATTTTTAAAACAACGTATATTCTGTATGAAAGCCAATTTGGTTAAGGTATCAGGCTAGAACAGTGATGGTGAACCTTTTAGACACCAAGTGCCCAAGCCACGTGCATGCATGCCCAAACTGAAAGCTGTGAGCGAACGTGCACATGCGCGGACATGAACACAGACATGCGCACATGTGCAGCAAAGACCCAAAGACCAGCTGGCCAGCGGGAGGCGGGGCATCCCAACACCAGCAGCACGGCAAGATCTTTTTCTTTCGTGAGCTTCTGTTTCGTCGTTTACAGGGAAACAGAAGCTCACGAAAGAAACGCCACGGAGATCTGACCTGGGGTGATGGCGCGCATGCCAGCAGAGAGGGCTCTGCGTGCCACCTCTGGCATGCGTGCCATAGGTTCGCTATCACGAGGCTAGAAACTGGGAGATTGTGAGTTCTAGTCCTACCTTAAGCACAATGCCAGTTGGATGACCTTGGTCCAGTCACTTTCTCTCAACTCTAGGAAGGAGGCCATGGCAAACTACTTCTAAAAAAACCTTGCCAAGAAAATGCAGGGACTTGTCCAGGCAGTCTCCAAGAATCAAATATGATTGAACGGAAGGAAAAAATATATTCTAGGTGGTGTTTCAGTTACATTTACTTCCTAGTGGTCAACATATATGCTAGCCACCACCTAGCAACGTTTTCAAGCAGGAAGAGCTGTGGTGGGGCAGTGGTTAGAGTGCAGTATTGCAGGCTACTTCTGCTGACTGCTGGCTGACTGCAATATGGGCAGTTCAAATCTCAACAGGCTCAAGGTTGACTCAGCCTTCCATCCTTCTGAAGTGGGTAAAATGAGGATCCAAATTGTTGGGGGCAATATGCTGACTCTATAAACCACTTAGAGAGGGCTGTAAAGCACTGTAAAGTAGTATATAAGTCTTAAGTGCTATTGCTATTGCTATTTTCCACAAAGTTAGTGTATTTTAATCATCCTGGCTATATGAATGCCTTAGGTAACAAAAGGCACCTATGTTGTGATTGTAACTTACTTTCTGCCCTCACCTTTCATTGAGTTGGTAATGGGGATCTAATGGTAATATCTAATGATAATATTGCAAGATCTAAAATGGACACAACATCAAAAACATCATCAAAAAAGCACAACAAAGAATGTTCTTTCTGCGCCAACTCAGAAAGCTCAAACTGCCCAAGGAGCTGCTGATACAGTTCTACAGAGGAATTATTGAGTCTGTCATCTGCACCTCTATAACTGTCTGGTTTGGTTCTGCAACCCAACAAGACAGACACAGACTTCAGAGGATAATTAGAACTGCAGAAAAAACAATTGCTACCAACCTGCCTTTTGTCTGTGCGCCCCATTTTTCACCTCCCCTGCCCTCCAGCAGCATTCTGCAGTCCACAAACTATTTACTAAGTCTGCACTACTATTAATCTCATCGTTCCCATCACCCATCTCCTCCCATTAATGACTGTACGACTAACTTTGTTGCTTGTATCCTTACGATTTACATTGACTGGTTCCTAATATGATTTGATTGCTTATTTGTACCCGGACTATCATTAAGTGTTGTACCTTATGATTCTTGACGAACGTATCTTGTCTTTTTATGTACACTGAGAGCATATGCACCAAGACAAATTCCTTGTGTGTCCAATCACACTTGGCCAATAAAAAATTCTACTCTATTCTATTCTATGAAGGTGGTTTGGGTCTGCCCAATGGCTAAATTCTTATGAAAGCATGATTCTCCATCGCAACATAACTGCTGAGTTGAAATCAAGGAGGTGATTTCAAGGAGCCAACTCTTCCAGCTGTTTCAATCTGTCCACCTTTACTGCTTCTGAACAGAAAGACTCTGGTACATTTTCTCTGCAAGGCTGCTGCTTTGGTGTTATAGGCAGCCCAAAATTAAGGCAAGTGAAGAAGGAAGAG
Organism: Thermophis baileyi; assembly: GCA_003457575.1. Classification (NCBI taxonomy): domain Eukaryota; kingdom Metazoa; phylum Chordata; class Lepidosauria; order Squamata; family Dipsadidae; genus Thermophis; species Thermophis baileyi. The sequence continues at coordinate 111,288 of QLTV01002265.1, read as the reverse complement.
GGCGACCTTCTCTGGAATTCTGCTTTGTGCTGGGGTTCCAGCTGAAGTACTGTGAAGATGCCGGTTGGCACCTTTTAGCCTTCCTGAGTTTTTCTTTTCTGGAGGGTATGTGAGGAAGAAGGGAAGATGTGAGACTGGTTCAAATGTTCTTCTATGCCTGCTTTTGAGTTTGTGTTGGCAAAGCCGGAGGAATGAATGCTGATTTAACTGGCAGTTGTTGTTCTGTGGCCAGGCATTATGAAAAGGGTTTCTGTCTCTTCTAGGTTAATGCTGAATGTTTTTCTTCTTAATATACTGTTCAGTTCATTATTAGCTGAAAGAAACTCTTTTTTAAACTTTTTTTTTAAAGAACTCCCTTTTTTCCTTCTCCCAGTTCTCCAAAAATATATAAAAGTCCCTTCATAATTCTGGGAGCCTGGAAGTCCTGTGGACAGGAAGTGAGAAACCTGATGGTTGGTGTGATTTATACAGACATTCTTTTCTTCCCCAATGAGCTGGAACAGAGGGCCAATGTGTCAGTTTGCGGCTGGCTGGCTGCAAACTCCATCTATTGTTGCTCCTTTTCTCCAGTCTAGCAAGCAAGCCACTTTGGTTTCAAATTGATGAAGGAGGTGTTCTTTGAGCAAGGAATTCAGACAAGAGTCCTGAAGTCAGCTTCTTAGTATGGCCACCTTATTCTGGTCTCATGTTCTGGAACCTTCCCCTGTTTTTGCACCCAAGGAGATCTCTTCTCTTGACCCGCAAAACAGTGGTGGGTGGCTGTGTTACTATTGCTGTCTTGACTTTCTCTGGCACAGCTTTTCTCCCTTGCGCCTTCTGCTGATCAAACACATCTTCAAGACGTTCTTGTTCTTTACAGGAATTACTCACCCCAGTCTTTCTGTCCTTGTCAGAGCCCTTTTTTCCCTCTGCCTCAGCAATATTTAGGAGGAAACAAATGTCCTGAAATTCTTTCTTGTTAACCTTATTGAAAGAAATTATGAATCTCGATGGGGAAAAAATGATAGAGCACATTATTTGCCTACAGGGAATCTAGGATTCAGCTCTCCACTTGGAATAAACTGGGCCAATGTGTCTGACAAGACCTCTCTCAAAATCCTTGGAGAATCACTGAGGTTGGAAAAGTCTGCGATAAACATTCATAGGCTCAAGTCCAGTAGGAAGTGGGGCAACCATACACATGTGAATTAGTGTCCAGCAGACTCCTTACTTGACTTATCCGCTTACTTGACTAGTTTTTTCAGAAACTTTTTCTTAAAGGACGCAGCTAAGAAGCCGCAAAAGCCCAGGCTCTTCTTACAGGCTTATCTTGCATTCTGATCTCGTCTTTCTTTTTTTATTTCTACAAAAGTTGGCCAGTAAACAGTGTCACCTATGACACTGTTTTGTCCCTAAAATACTGCACTAATTCCCATTTGGCCGCGTTTGTAAGATGACTGGTCATGAGTTGAAGTCCAACAAGGAAAAAAAGAGACAGCTTCATACTTCTGCAATTAAAAATCCCCCTACCATCATTTTTCCAACTAATCATCATTACAAGAACTGCCTACTTAGCTCCTGCCCTGACTTCTAAGACTTCAGAGTGCTAGTCACATACTCTCAAAAAAAAAAAAGTTAAGGAAGAAAGGGCCTAAAGACCAAGTTTTAATTTCCAAAGTCATATCTCAAAGACAATCTTCTGAACATACGGAATATGCATAACTCAGGCATGTTAAGTTCCGAAAGATTGCCCAGGAAAAACTCTGCAATAAATGGCAGCTCTGTGATTGCATCTTCTTGGAGAGTAATGTAAACACAGCAATCCTCCCACAGAGAATACCTGAAAAAGAACTAAAAGCCAGTATCATGTTCCCTTCTACCATGTAATCTCTGTTCTAAAATTAAAGAATGATCCATAGATCAGACTTGTGACTCTGCGTTAGTAGTGGCAGCTAACTGTTACTGATGATACTTACAGCCTGCAGACAAGCAAAGTGTAGATGATTCCACTCATCCTTTAGAAACAAGCTAGTTGGGTAAGCGAGCCTAAAATATTTCCAAGCTAGTGTAGGAAGTTAGCACCCACCCCTCTCCTAGAAAAATGAAATATCCTAGGAAATATTAAAAAGGCAGAATATTATATAGAATATCCCTGGAAACATGTTTTTAGGCAGAAAATATACTCACTCCTACTAGCCCCCACCTTTGTCAATGGACCATTAAGACCAGAGCAAACTCACTCATCCCCCCACCTTTGTCAATGGGCAGTCTATTCTACATAACAAAGATAGGATTAGCCATCTGCCTCATGGCACCTGGGAAGATTGCATCAGCCAGCACTCAAACTAGCCTGGTATTCAGGACAGCCTACAGAGTTGCCCCTGCATGGCCCCATGGGAGTCTGACAGCCAATCAGGATACATTTCTTACACAGGAACAGGAAACTCTTAAGGTGGGGCCCAACAGAGAGCATAAAACCAGGGCACTCTCAGCATCTCAGCCCTTTTTCTCTTCACCCAACATCTGGAAGCATGTGATCCACCTTTTCTGTTCAGGAACTCATGCCATGTGCTCCTGTCCACCATTAAACCTTCTTTCCAAGCAACTTCCAGGAATCCAGTGTCTTTTTCCCCACTTGGAACTGAACCCAGAAGGATATTCCTATTCCTTACAACACTAGTTTAGTTCAATACTTTTGCACGTGTTTGCAAAAAGAACCCTTTCTCAGGAAACAGCAGTATATTTTATGATTCACTTTCTTGGCAATTGATCAGTTCCACAGCTTGGCACTCTTGGTTTTGCTCTGAGCTGTCGTATATGTAAATTGGGTTTTATTTTAACATCACTGGGTCTGAGGTGCTGTGAAAATGTTGCCTCTGATGGGATGCCCTTTGTGGTGAATTAAGGATCTTGAGGATGGAGTTGTCATCGTTTGCCCTCGGTTAATGTTTTGCAGCCTTGGTGCCTGTAAGATGTGTAGACTTCAACTTCCAGCATATTGTAGGTTACAGAGATCTTTAGTGTTTTTCTCCTTAATAGCAATAGCAATAGCACTTAGACTTATATACCGCTTTACAGTGCTTTACAGCCCTCTCTAAGCGGTTCACAGAGTCAGCCTATTGCCCCCAACAATCTGGGTCCTCATTTTACCCACCTCGGAAGGATGGAAGGCTGAGTCAACCTTGAGCCGGTGAGATTTGAACTGCCGAACTCCAGCTAGCAGTCAGCTGAAGTAGCCTGCAGTACTGCACTCTAACCACTGCGCCACCTCAGCTTAAGATAGAGAACCTTTGTAAAAGTGTATAATAGCAAAGAATACTCTTTCAGGCTCTTACCAAAATCAAACTTTATGAGATACTTTGTAGATATAGAAAGATTGGGGAATAATTGATCATCTTCTACATCTTGCAGTGCAGGTCGTTTTCTCGGTTGCCTGACCCTTTTCTGCTCTGTGCCTGTACTTTTCCTTGCTTATAATCTGTACTGTATAATGTTTCTTGACTGAAAGGCCATATTTTCATGACTTTTCTCTTTAATGGATTTTTGTTTGTATGTATGATCCCCTGAGCCATCTTTATGTTATGTAGACATCTTTAGTCTTCAATGGGGTTGCAGTTCCCCATGCAACACTGATGTGCAACCTGTGGGCTTTCTTGGACTCACAGCACCTGCTCAAAGAGTAGGTGGCAACTGCGGCCAAGAGAGCTTTTGTGCAGGTTCAGCTTGTGTGCCAGTTCCTTCCATTTCTGAATTGGAAAAGTCTTCAGATAGTCATTCATACCTTGGTCATTCCTTAATTTGGATTATTCTAATGCAATCTACATAGGCTTCCTTTGAAGATCATTCAGAATCTAGAGTTGGTCTAGAACATAGCGGAGAAGTGGACAGTGATGGGTGTGTTGTGGTATGTGCACATGCCCTGTTGCTTCATGAGCTGCACCGGTTGCCATTTGACTTCTAGGTGCAATTTAAGATGCCAGTTACCACCTATGAAGCCCTGAATGGCCTAAAGCTGGCTACTTGAGGGACCACCAGACTCCATATGGTTCTACTTGTCCAGTCAGGTCAGCTTGAGTGGGCATGCTCTAGGTCTTGCCTACTAATAGCAATAGCATTTAGACTTATATAACACTTCAGAGTGCTTTACAGCCCTCTCTAAGCGTAAGCTTAGAGTCAGCATATTGCCCCCAACAATCTGGGTCCTCATTTTACTGACCTCGGAAGAATGGAAGGCTGAGTCAACCTTGAGCTGGTGAGAATCGAATTGCTGGCACTCAGCAGAATTAGCCTGCAATACTGCATTCTAACCACTACACCACCATGGCTCTTAGATGATACTACTGTATTTTTCGGACTATAAGACGCACTGGTGTATAAGACGCACTAAGATTTCGAAGAGGTAAGTAAGACAAAGAAGTTTTTGTCCTCCCTGGCCCCCAGGAGCACTCTACACGCCTCCCAAACCCTCTGCGCGCCCCGTTTTTTGCAAAAACGGGCCCATTTTTCGCTAAAATGGGACGCGGGGGTGGGGCTTCGGGAGGCCAAAAATGGCTGTATTTGGTGTATAAGACGCACCAACATTTCCACCCTCTTTTAGGGGGGGGGGGAAAGGTGCATCTTATACTCCGAAAAATATGGTAAGTAGGGTGGTCTTACAGACCTAGGAAGCATGACTTCTCTGCAATGATTCTCACCCTGTGGAATGACACCCCCAGAGAGATTCATACCATCCCACCCTTCTAACCTTTCATAAACTGCTTAAGACCTGATTGTTCTTCCAGACCCTGGTCTACAATGGGAGGCAAGCCGCTTTGGTTGCTTATTGGATGCTATGCATTTGGTTCCAGTTAGCCATTATCTTCGTCCTCTTGATCTATTTTGTTCCCCCCCCCCCCCATTTTTATCTGCAAGCCGCCCACCATCACTATGGCGACAGGCAGCCCTGAAGGTGAAATGGTAAATAAATAAATGAAGCCCATCTTTGTCTTTCCCATAACCTACGGGCACATGCGCAGACCCAGTCCTTCAAAAAGCAAAAGCTACATTGTTATTACCTTCCCTATGCTTGACGCCTGTTCTGGCAGCCCACCAGAGCTTGGAACTTTGAACCTGAATGAGAGTAAACAAACCACACTGAAGACGGTCAGGCTGCTCTCCATCTCATGGACATTTTCCAGAGGTGTAAGCTGGATTAGTGTTTTGCAGAAAAATCAAGAGGCTTGTGGCACCTTAAAAGACTAAGAAATGTACTTTGGCAGAACTCTGTGGTCCAGGAAAGCATGGCCCATAATAAATCTCATGTGGCTGTACTTAACTCCATTCCCAGCGTTTGACTTCTTCTCCAGAAGCTTGTTGTCTTCATAGCTTGCTCTGCTGCTTTGCTCAAACTTTGGCAGAGGGGAGGTAAACATGGCAGAAAGCCAGATTCTTGCAAACCTAGGTCATATCGTCTACAAGCAATTACACCCACCTTCTTGCTCAGTTGCAATTATGTTCCACGTTGGGGAGGGAGGGGGCGAGCTTCTCTTGTCAGCTAAAGATCAAACACAGTACATCCAAATACTACTTAACGTATCTTGGAGTGAGGGGTTCAACTCATGCATATTTTGCACAGAATATAATTGGAGGTGTCGTATATATGTCTTCCGTTTTCACAAAATCTATTTTTTAATGAGGCTTTCTTTTTTATTTCTTTTTCTGATGGCACTGCCTGAACCCCCAAAATTGTCAAGTTTTCTTTAAAAACATACTCTTTTTCCTTACAAGATAGAGAGCAGTATTACCAACTAAACAAGCAATAATATTTTGGTTTAGCATATTAAAAAAATCACTATGAATTCACTTGTGGCCCACATTGATGAATTAATTTGGGGGTGGTCATGGCGATGGCTGAAGAGGGGAAATTCTCTGCATTTTTAGGACGTTAAATAAAACAGAAAACGATCTCTCTGAAAATTGTTTCCTACCTCATATAAAGTGAGACTTTGTGTCTGCTGAGATAGCAAAAGTTGCTCTCATAACTTAAGTCTCTCCAAGTTAATGGTTCATGCTTGAAAAGGATGGGAAACTCAAAGATCCCAACTCCAGTGAAGCCTCCCACTCTCCATTGACCACACCTTGAAAGGGCCAATGCCCCCAATTAACCGAAAGACCCTTATTTCACTTAATAATTTTTCATATTTCAAAAATGCAATTCTTGAGGTAATATGCAATTTTTTAAACATACAAAAATGTAGACTGCAATGCCCCAAACAGTACAATCACCTTAAACAATCATGATTTAAATAAAAACTAAAATTACCGTAACTCATTAAAGAGAAAAACCATGGTTTTCATTTTTATTCTGCTTCCCAGAGGTGGGTTCCTCCCGGTTCGGACCGGTTCGCCCGAACTGGTAGCAACTCGCTGGTGATGTCACGATGACGACATGGATCCGGTTCGGTCGGTGCCGGTCCGTGGGCGCCGCCATCTTTTTTTTTAAAAAATTTTTCTTCTGCGCATGCGCAGAAGCCGAGTTTCTGGCACTGCGCATCTTGTTTTTGGCCTTTTTTTTTTTTGAAATTTTTTTTTGCACTGCGCATGCGCGCGCAAAGCGTGCACGTGCAAAGTGTGCACGGCCACGTGGTGCAGCCATGCGGCGCGGGAGGAAGCAAACCGGCAGCAAGGTAAGTTAGAACCCACCCCTGCTGCTTCCTATTAGTAAATGGCATAGTAGGAATATACAGTTAAAATTAAATCCCCATTTAGAACCGGGAATGGGACAAATTGCCACAGCCAACTTGCTGCGGTCAACTCGCCATTGCCAATTCGCCACGGGACAACTCGCTGTAGCACAATTTAACAATTATATTTATTTAAAATAAAAATTATTTTAATTTTTGCCATTCACATTTCATTCTGTCCCTCCTTTTACATTCTTTCTTGAATGATTCTATTCCACCATTTCTTTGATATTAGTGTAACTCTTGTCCCGCAGCGAGTTGTCCTGCAGCGAGTTGGCTGTGGCAAGTTGGCTACAGCTAGTTGGCCATGGTGAGTTTGCCATGGCGAGTTGGCCACATCGAATTGTCATAGACCCTTTAGAACCAAGGGAGAATTAGCTCACTGCAGTAACCCTGAACAGCAGAAAAAGGAAGCAGAGCATCTATACAATATCTCCAAGTAAAATTGATATCCACACAACTTTATCAAAAAGTGCCTGACCACTCAACCCAATATAGCACAACCAACACAAGCCCTAAAAAGAGTAACACTGCCATACATCAGAACATCTCGGAAACCACCAACAGACTACTACAACCACATGGAATCAGCGTAGCACACAAGCCAACTAAAGCCCTTCAAAGCATCCTAAGTAAACCAAAAGACCCAGCAGCCCCAGAAGAAAAACCAGGAGTCATCTACAACATATAGTGCAGGGGTGAGTTCTGACTTACCTCGCTGCCGGTTCGCTTCCTCACGCGCCGCATGGGCAGTGCTAAAAAACTGCGCATGCGCAGAAGCAAAAAACAAGATGGCGGCGCCATAGGCGCCACCGAGAGAGCTGGTTCAGGGGCATGTCCAGCCAGCCATCGCTGCCAGTTCGGCAAGCGGGGGGAAATTCCCGCTACCAGTTCTATAGAGCCGCTCCGAACCGGCAGGAACCCACCTCTGATATAGTGTAATGACTGTAATAGGGCTCTTCCTCCAAAGTTGTTCTTTCAACTCAAGTATTCTGAGCTGGATTACCCTACCTGTTTAATCCTGGGGTGGCTGACAGCTGAGATTTTAGCAGAGTATATCATAATTTATTTGCAAATCAGTTGTGGTTTAACAAAGCTTTCTACTTTGATATTTGCAAGGCCTATTAGGGCTGGCTGCATTGTAGCAATATCCTTATGAATACCACCTAGTTCCTTTGCAGATTGATGAGAAGAACTGTCTGTGGAATATTTCATCCCTTTCCTTTTGTTAATTGTCTTGGAGAAGTGCTTTAAAAATCTTTATAGAAAGAGGGCTGGTTTAAAAAAAAATGTGATCCTGAGATCTTAAAATGAGAGGACATGTCACTTGGTTTTAAAATCCAAAGGGACATAATGAGAGGAGCAGGTGAACAAGCTTTCTTAGGCAAGTGAAAGAAGAGATATAATAAGGACATAGGAGAGGTTCAACAATGAGAACAGAAAGCCTTCTGTAGTTGAGAATGTAGCAGAACAGAAAAAAAACCTGATATTGTTCTCCATTGAAGATACATATATTTAATAAGAAAGCAAGATTTTGATCACTACATACTGCATAACATTTGGGAATAGCCAAAGGCATAAAGATGGCTGTGATACATAGTGGGCAGATCTATGTCACATGTGGGAGGATTTTCTCCCTCCTCACTCTGAATTTTGGAAAGGAGTCTGTTAAATGTATTTGAACTACACCCTGTTTTCCACTCAAAGTGTCAAGAAACTGTCATTAATTTTGGCAGTTACAGACTTGGAGGGTGGGGGTAGGGGGACAAAACTCTGCCATAAAGATTGGGTCCGGGGGTTGAATGCAGCTCTAGGGAATCAAATTGCCTGCTCTTAATGAAAATAAAAGATTTAACCTGGTTAAATATATAATAACTTCAAACTTTGTGCACTCTATGATAAACTTGTTTAGTTTTAATTTTGCTTAATTTTTTTTCTGGCTTGGCCTATTCTATGTCTCTGGTTCTTTTGTTACTTAACTGTCTAGTGTATTTTGTGAACCCAGAACTTGGGTTAACAATTCAGTGGCGAACTATGGCCAAGGAAGAGTACTTTATCTCATATGGGGTAACAGAATACAGCATTAGTGCATAAAATTCACAAAAACAGCATATAAAATGTGTTTCAAAACATAAAACACCAGCAGAGTCAATTATTTTAAAAATACACAATAAGAATGATGAATAAAATGATGAATAAAATTAAATAGTGCATGAGCAGTTACTAGAGTGGCTAAGCCTATTGGAAGAGTACTGAATAAAGAAGAAACAATTTCACAACAAGCGTGAACCCATAGTGAACAGACTGGGCAGACAAAGTTTGTGTGCTACTGAAATGTGGAACTGTCATGGGTTCTGCTGGCCCAGGAGGCTTCTTGACCATAACTGGTCGTCTTGTCCCTGCTGAGATCCTTCAGTCTTTCCATCCGTTATCCCAACCAGGCTATTTTATAAGAAGGTTTCAGTCGCAAGATCTTAGTTTTCTATGCAGAGGAGGCTCCAAAATGTCCTGTGTTTCTCTATTTATTTACTTTTGTTGGGAATGTAATAAAACTCGTTCAGGAAATGGATCTGATTCCATGAAATTCTCTGCAGCCTGCTGCTAGGAAAACTGAACAAGGAGCCACTTTGTGTGAGAAGACGGTTTGCTGCCAGGACCAGCCTCTGGACGGCTGGGGGATTGGCAATGTGACGGTAGGCAAAGAAAGAAGAATCTGTGCTGAATTCCACCCCAGACTCAGTTGCCTTTACATTCTTTTTTCAATCTCACAAGCACACATTCCTACCTAACCCTCTCATCCCTGGGATAAAAAATATGAATATTCTGCTCTGGGATCTAGCCTTGGGAGATCACAAATATCTGTATAGCATCCTAGAAAAAGTCAGCAAACAGTTGCCCTACAAGAGGCAAATAGAACTCATAGATGAGTAAGAGGGTATTCTAGCAGGCAACCCTTAATGGAAATGCCACCCCTATCCCCACTGCCCCCAGTGGTGGTATTCTGTCTGAGCCTAAGTTGCCATGCCCTGTTCTGAATGCATCTCTATGGATCTTTGTGAATGAGAGATGGTCTTCCAAAACCAGTAATGAAGCCATTGCAGCAAGTCTACCTCATCATTCTTCCCGCAGTCCTTTTTTAAGGGGGGAAATGAATACGGTGCAGTTGGCTAGCTTTTTGCCTATGAGAGTCTGAAGGCATCTCAAGTCCAGATGCAGTACAAATGAAGAGCGTCTACCTTGAAAATTGTAAAGGTACAAAAATACTGTGGTTGGCAGAGTAAATCAAAGCAAAGGGTTGAATGTACAATGTCTTCAGGAGTTGTCTAAAGCAAAGGATGGGCAATATTTGACTCTAATGCTCATCAGGTTTGGCCAGGAGTGGAACCAAACAGCTGCTAGTCCTCAGGTTTATTGCTCTGATCCTAAAGTTGTAGGAGAGGGGCCCAACTGAAGCTTCTCAAGGAAAGGCAATGGAGAGGAGCATATAAATCCTGCTTAACACACAGAGACAGAAACATTTTTTTCTGCTGTTCTTGAGATAACCACAGTAAGAAACATTGATTCCCATCTGTATTGGTCACATTCCCTTTTCTCTACTAAGCCAGCATCATGTGACTTGATTTAACTTCTTGAATTATGCTCATGTTTTTTCTGCTTTTGGTCTTTGGATCTTCCAAACATGGCCTAGTTTTACTCCCCAGTTTTTGAATTCCCAGAGCATATTTCTGACCATGTTGGTTTTTACTCCTGGCTCTTCACTTTGACCTTGGAAGTCAGGATGAGGCCACACAACCCAAGAATCATGTTGTGCAATCATGTTTTTTTCTCATGCCAAGAAATCTTATTGAGTTTCCTAATAAGGTTGGTTAGACTAAAATTTTCTGCCCCGTGGACAGTTCTATACTTCACCTAACCCTGACATTAACATGGCCAGAATATATTCTCTCTGCTATGTTCCCATGACTTTTCCTTCAACTTCTCTCCAGCCCATGAATGAGAGAGACTTAACTTATCCTTAGCTGCAACGGTGTTAAAATAGTGCTTTTTATCCCAATACTGTCTAAAGGCAGCCTCAAGATAGGTAAAATATTTTGGCCTGTCATCTATTACCTTAATGCATGGGTGTCAAACTCACGGCGTCACATTGCTATTACGTGACATTTTGTGACGTTTTTCCCATTCACGGAGTTGGGGTGGGTGTGGTCTGAGGCTGTGCGTGACGCATCCTGCCCGCGGGCCGCCAGTTTGACACCCCTGCGCTTAATGCGATGTTTCTCAACCTCAGCAACTTTAAGATATGACTTCAACTCCCAGAATTCCCCAGTCCACGCATCTTAAAGCTGCTGAGGTGAAGAAACAGTGTCTTAATGGGAAGCTAGGTTGCTGCAGTGAATTTTATGAGAGACAATAGAGATAAAACTGTATTGAACCATGGGAACAGAAAGCAGTTTTCTGCTGATTCACAGTTGAATGAAGAGCACCAACTCAACAACTGGAAGAGCCAGAAACAGAAATGTGGTCACTGAATGAAGCAGCTAAGTGTCTCACGTAATGACTGCTTTGTTCAAAGATTGAGATTCTGGGCCCAACTGTGGTCGTACATGGAGGCCTATCTGCATTTCAGCTTTCCTTTGCCTTACAGACCTACAAAGTGACTTTTTCATCACTGTTGTAACTATTAATTATTGCTAAATGAGGCAGTTACTAAGTAAGGACTACTTGTACTGCATAAAATGTGCCACATCTTCACTACACCACACCATGAAACCTCCCAATTGTCACTGAGCCGCGGTGGCGCAGTGGTTAGAGTGCAGCACTGCAGGCTACTTCTGCTGATCACCGGCTGCCAGCAGTTTGGCAGATCGAATCTCACCAGGCTCAAGGCTGACTCAGCCTTCCATCCTTCCGAGGTGGGTAAAATGAGGACCCAGATTGTTGGGGGCAATATGCTAACTCTGTAAACCGCTTAGAGAGGGCTGTAAAGCACTGTAAAGCGGTATATAAGTCTAAGTGCTATTGCTATTCCATAAAATAAGATTTATAATGGAGAATTTTAAGTATTAAACCAGGCAGGGGTGAGTTGTGGTAGGAGAACTCCAGGTAAAACTGCTATCAGTTTTGAGAGTACTCTATAAGGAAGGTGAGGGTGTCTCCATATCAGCATAGCAGGCAGGGACATCTTCAGGGAGATCCAAACAGTTAAGATGACCTGGGTGTAAAATGTGCATGCCTGTGAAAATGGCAGGATTTTGCATGGTTGCAACCACCATCTTGACTCTTTGGTCTCCCCTAATGGGAGGGGAATGAAATTAACATACCCCTGCTACAGCAGTGAAATCTACTTACCTTCCCTACTGGTTCGGAAGCACGCACGCCCATCACACGTGCTTTTTCACCCTCTGCGGGTTGAAAAGGTTAAAAGAGGGTTAAAAAAAGAAAATGGTGACGTCCGGGCGGAGCCTTGTGCTGCCACAGCTACCGGTTCTCTGAACCACTGGCGGCAGCCGCTACCGGTACACCCGGACCGGGCCGAACCGGTAGCATTTCACCCCTGCCCTGTTATGATTGAGTGAATTGCTCTGTAAATAGCAGGCAGGCACAGTTCCTTGACAGAGGAATCTTTTCAATTGAGCTTGCCTTGGAAAATGCATTGCGATATGAAATCCAGCATGATTTTTTTTTCCCTAGCCACATAGCACAATCGACCTTTCAGGTGAAGCCTGAGCAGCCAGGGAAGCAAAATACCACACTTTCCATAAAGCTGGAGAGAGAAACAACAAAGGAGGAGCCTAAGCCATGCTGCGGAGGGCGAAGAAGTGAGTCTCCTGTCCAACCCACATAGAGTTCCCCACAGTGAAATTCAGGCGACCTCAAAGGATTGTGTGCTCTTGGTTTGGTTCACTCCTCCCACAAAGTTTTCCAGCATGTGGTGGGTTTCGGGGGTGAGAGCTTTGCACAGAAATGGCACACATTGATCTTCCTGCCCAATTTAGCTCTCACAGCTGCTGGAATGCCCAAAGCCACAAGGAAACATAGAGGAACCTCACAACACAACCCTCAGGGTGGGTGTGAATCAGCAAGGTGCAAGGTGGAGGACATCCCAAGGGGAGAGATCCTGAGATATCAGCCAAGGGTCAGGTTTACAGACACCAACCACAAATGGTGCTTTTGTGTAGAGAGAGAAGAGAAAAGGACCATCCTGTAATCCAGAGGTGGGGAAATATGGCCCTTTTATGACTGGTGGACCAACTCCCAGAATTTCTCTGCCAGCATGGCTGGCGCAGGAATTCTGGGAGTTGAAGTCCACGAGTCATAAAAGGACCATATTTCCCCACCCCTGCTGTAATCTCTAGATGTCGCAAATAAGGAGTCTGGCCTTGTGAATCCAAAGGGATAGGTTTCCTTTTTCCAGCCTGGAATTTCAAACCGGAAGGGATGCATAAAAGGACGGCAGTCTCTGGGCTCACTTACTCTGAAGAACCATGAAAGGGATGCTGATAGCCCAAACTTGGACCTTTTGCACTGACTTGAGGAAATTCCAGAGATGGTTGCTTTGAAGGGTTCCAAGAAAAATGAGGAAGCAATTCCATGAGATAACTTGGTAGACTCTAATGAAAGAAAGGTCACATCTCAATGTTGAGATAGAAGCGTGAGAGAAAGTACGGGCAAAAAAAAAAAAAAGCTTTCCAGGTGATTCAGAGAACTAGGGGTCAAATGGGAATCTGCTTGAACTTGTTTATTTCCTCCTCCAACTTCTTTTTAACCATCCCATCATATCACCCCACAGGTTTTTCTTGTTTTGCTCCAGCCTCGATCTGAAGGATTGGGGGGCTCTTCCCTTCATGTCTATCTGCTGGGCTGCCTGCCTGATTTCTGGGAAGAAAAACATTGCAAGTTTCAAAAAGTATCTTCCTGGAATTAGATTTCCTTCCCAGTACCTGGACAGTGTAGAAAGTCCACGGAGCTTGATCTGGCCCCTAATGATGGCAGTCTTATTTATTTGTTTGTTCATTTGATTTCAATAGCCACCAACTCAGCCAAGTGACTCTGATATTCATAGCTGGTGGAGCTGTGTTGGCCTTACCTTAAGTTCCTGCAGCTAAGGTCTGGCTGGGGTGTCACTCAGAGGGGCATTTCCTAGTCAGGAGTGGAATTAAGCCTTCCCCCTTCCTTCTTTAGTCTGCTTGCTCCCATCCTTCCAGAATCTTCAGACATCACTAAAGTTATATGGAAGTTGAAAGACTTCAAAAGAGGAAGAACACAGAAAAAATGAGCCTTGAACTCCAAAGTTGGCCTTGAACAGCCCAGTGCTATGCACCTGGAATAAAAAAATGATTGGCAACCCACCTTCTCACAGGTTCCAATAAGGTAACTCCTGTTGGTGTTTTGAAATCACAGGCAGGGTGAGCAACCAGCAATAGCTACTTTTGAGTTTTAGCCTGTCTCCTGCCTCTCTTTGCAGATTCCAGAGGTGGGGATATATTTTTTAAAATTTGTGTTTGTATTTTATGGTTTACGGTGGAGTTTATGGTAAAACGGGTGTCTTAAGTTTTGCAATCGGCTAATGATAGCATTTTATCCCTTCAACATTTCAGTTCTCTTCTCAAAACCATGAAAATTTTCCCTGTTTGGAAATAATGAGGAGGTTCATCTGAGTTTACAAAGGCATCTGCTAGGTCTTACCTGAATGTGGTTAAGCATATTACAGAAACCCAGCCACTGTGATCTCTCCCTAACTAATCATAGATCATGAAGGCTTCTTTCCTAATACTTGGATCTGAAGAGTCACCTACATGCTCCAGCCCAGCAATCCTGTATACACAAGTGCTAAAATCTAGGAGCAGGGCTTCTGGATTATCATAGTTGGAGGGGGAAAAACCTCTTGTTTTTCCTGTGGCTACAAAAAGCATGGCATGAAGCTCATGATCCTGTAAATCAAAGCTCTGCATTGAATTTGGGATTAAGTTGGTCAAAGTTTTAATTTACAATATGCAGCTGCCCAGGGTAGGTGAGTAAATTGGCTGCAATTACATAAAGGGGGTGTTGCGATTTTCTTTTTTCTTTACTGTTCCCTGATGCAACCTTCTCCTCCCCTTCCCTTCCCTTTGGTTTTAACAAACAAAACTCTTCCCTACAGTTAAATAAACCTAACACATTAGGGAAACCAATTTTAACCAGGAATTCTTAACCCTTCCTTGTACCAATTCCATGTAGTGATTGAATGTATTATATTATCTAGTCAACTGTCAGAAATGAAACTATTCTTCATGTATTCAGCTACCCTTCTCCATTGTTCATCCTAATAAACTATTATGCTGTGATTTATGGAAATTGCAGTCCAGCATCTTTGCAGACTGTCAGCTTGGGGAAGGCTGTGTAGTTGACCGTAATGATAATTACATGGCCCTAAACCTTTAGGAATGATTGGGATATCTGCCCACCTTCTCCCTCCTTTCTCGTCTACCCTCCTTCTAAAGGCCTCTAGTATCCCTTTGCCTCTAGTGCCGTGTTGCCTCTAGTATCCCTTTGAAACTTGATGCCTT
This sequence comes from Thermophis baileyi, assembly GCA_003457575.1. Classification (NCBI taxonomy): domain Eukaryota; kingdom Metazoa; phylum Chordata; class Lepidosauria; order Squamata; family Dipsadidae; genus Thermophis; species Thermophis baileyi. The sequence continues at coordinate 96,044 of QLTV01002265.1, read as the reverse complement.
AGGCCTTTTGCTCCATCTATTTCTGCAAAATTCCAGAGGAAGATAAATTTATCTCCCAAGGATCAATTTGAATGAGCTCTTTATCCTTGGCTGTGGCTCTCTGTCTGAATGAAGATTCATGGTGAGCTGATGCATGGAGCTCAGGCTGGAACAGGAGCTGGCAAATATTGCAAGGTGGGCTCCATACTTTCAATTTTGGGGTTTGGGTAGCACGAAGATCACTATAAAGTCTTACACCGGAGATGGCTTGAGCACGACATTCTTCCTTGCTATCTCTCTCCATGAACCAAGATGGTTCAGTTCAGTCTTCCATGTGAGGACTTCTCTCAAATGCTCACCATGATGGAATTTTTTTATTTAAGAGGGAGTGGTTTCAACAAAGCTGTAACTTACTCATTTAACTCTAGGTCGATAGCCATAAAAGTTGTCAGACATGGCAGGACAGCTGGAAAGCGGGTGCTTTTTGTTCATGTTTCCACTAGCAATCCTTATTATTACTCAGTCCTTGGGATACTTGTTGATATCATGATACGTTGTCCTGAGTCTCATAGAGATTCTGGTTGAGTAACCAAACTTATTGTCGCTATTGGTGGATGGGAATATTTTAAGATGCTAAGTGACTGGTAAATAGCCAATGGCACAAATTTTCTACACTCCTAAGATACGTCTTGAGAACATCACCTTAGTGTAGAAATTGTAAAGGAATTTAAAACTGGCCTTGGGAAAGGTACGAGAGGACCAGGAAAGAAGAAGCGAGCTGTTAAGAGTGGACAGAGATTTTTAGTTCTGAGACAGAAGAAAACAGGAGAAAGAAACTCAAAATAGCCCCACTTTGATTATAATATGGGACAGCGAGAAACTTGGGCAGGCTTTCAAGATTCGATTATTCCACCTCACTACTATATTCCTGGTTTCCCTGTTGTGACTGTTTTGGCCGACCTCAGAGTTGACAGCAATCTTGAAAGCTTTTTCTTAGCAGCTTTCCTTTCCAGAGATGCCCTGCTATCAATTGGCATTGCCTGCTGTTACCCAGGAAAAGGGAGATAACCGTAGAACGGATGACATACTCTCATATTTGAACAAGGCACTCCAAATGGAAAACAGGAAAAGAATATGGTCAGCGTTTTTCTAACATAGAAAAGATGAACAAAAACTGTTAGAACAAAAATGAAGGAACACCATATCAAGATGAATTTTAGGGAGTTGATTTTTAACCTGCAAAGATTGTAATGCACACATTTCCTTTTGTTAGAAAAATGACGTAATATGATCAGATAAAATAGTTTTAGTATCAAAAACTATGACCCATAACATTAACATTATTGATATTTTTTATCAAACTTTCACCATGCCAACTAATTAAAAAAGCCTTTTTATTCCCAAACTTGCAGTAGAGTTCTGAGTAATAGCCTTGAGTGGACTTGAATGAAAAATGCCATTTCCTCACTTGTACACCGATGATCTCATCAATGGTTAGATAATGCTATTCTATAAAATCTTTAAATCACTAATAAGGACATTACCATTGAGCAGGGGGGAAATCTTAGAAAATCAGAAGTGGGAAGCAGAACTGAAAAACGAAAGGCGAAAAATTTCACTTGGAGTATGTTTATAGAACACTTCTAACCAAGGAATTAAAGGCTGAACTTTGTTAGTTTTAACCTTTGTTTTTTGTTCCCAGCCTCTGCACTGGAAGGTCAGGGGGTTACCGAAACTTCCTATCTTTTGACCCATTGGTCTGACAAAAATATAATTCTGGATTGGTTAATGTCGTGGCAAGGAAGGGTAGGGGACAGAAAAACCTGCAAAACAATTATTTGAGAGTCTGACATATTTTCAAGCCGTATGGGGCACCAGACAACCTAATGGCTTGGGAAGGTCATCCACAGCAGCTCAACTTCAGGAGTTCACACTTCATATCATCTTTCAATTGTCCTCCTTTGTGTTTCAGTATAACAACCCTTCTTTGCACCTTCAGCAGGCAGAAACAACATTTTTGCCTTGGGGGAAAAACAGGTTTGGGAACAAAAGGACTACTCTTGTTTAATTTAATAGCTCTTTACAGCCCTCTATTTCATATCTGGACCCAAAAGTGAAACCTGAATAATATTTTCCTTCTGCTCCAGCATTTGATACATCCTTCAAATGGTCCACCTTTCTCTTAAAACAATTACTCTGCTTGGGAGCAGCATTCTTTTGCTACCAGCTCAGCTTCCTATTCAGATTTGCTGGCTGAGGAATTCTGGGAGTTGAAGTCCAAAAGTCTTAAAGGTTGCCAAGGTTGGAGACTCCTGTGCTAGATTGCCTCACGCACAGTGGCACCTCTGCACGTCTTACCAAATAAAAGTAATTAAATTCAACAACAAAGGAAAAATGAAAAAGAAGAGTCTACTGGAGTTGGGCAGCCAATATATTTAAATAATAATAATAATATTTTTTTAAAAAGCAAATCGGAACAAATAACCATAATGTTGGGAAAACAGCAGGGCCAGTTACAACCCATAGAAAGCATACAACGAGGAGCAGGTTACAATGCACCTGGCCAAGGGCCTGCTGAAAAAGCCAGGATATTATGTCTTCATGAGAACCCAATCCGGCTGTTCTAGGGGAAGGAGGAGAGAATATCATGTTTTGTTTTTTTACTCCAATGTATGGTTTGTCTCAGTGCCTCTGAAGGTTGATTTGCATAATCAAATTGCCTCAAAAAGTTATAAAAATTATATCTGTAATACAGACATAAATTTATAATATTTTAGATTTCATATTTTTATCTCTTGTGTTTTTATCAAAATGTGAATGTAAATGTGCACACAATAAAAAAAAATACATAATTGACTCAATTGAACTGTGGGGCATGAACAATATCTTGAAGGCACAGGAACATCCCCAGGCTGCTGAAGGAATAGCAATAACAATAGCTCTTAGACTTATATACCACTCCATAGTGCTTTAGCTAAGCGGTTTACAGAGTCAGCCTATTGCCCCCAACAATCTGGGTCCTCATTTTACTGACCTTGGAAGAATGGAAGGCGCAGTCAACCTTGAGCCGGTGAGATTCGAACTCCTGGTTGTGGACCGAGATAGCCTGCAATACTGTGTTCTAACCACTGTGCCACCATGGAAACTCTTGTCATTTCTTCCTCCATGTTAAATATAGTGTTTTCCCACTAGTAATACTGCCTGGTTGGCTACTATACACTGTAGTGGGGACATTCTCTCCCTATGGTCATTATTCTGGGTCACAGTGAACACTTTTTTTACAAGTTCACTGAAGGAAGGATGAAAGGTGAGTGCCTTTTTTAAACTACAGGTTATCTTCATTTTGCAACAGCAATTGGGATCTGCAACTCCGTCATGATTGTTGAGTGAAACATCACATCACTCTGTTGGATTTACAATGTCAGTTCCACTGTAGTTATTAAGCAACTAACCACAAGTTGTTAAAAGCAATGTTACAGTGATTGGGACTTGCAATTACTGCTGGCTTGTCCATTGATTTTGCTTGTTGAAAGCCAAGTGTGAAGATTGTGAATAGTGATTCTGTGACTGTCATTAGTTTGAAAACCAACGGTAATGTTAGTTTTTCAGTGGTATTGTAAGTTTGAATGATCACTAAACAGGGCAGTTGTTAACCAAGGACTAGCTGTACGCAAAAATTGACAAGAGTTCTTTTCAGTTTTCCTTCTAGCCCAAGTGACAAGAAGATTACAGCTCTTGTTTTTTTGTCTTTGCTTTTCTGGTGTCTTTTTGACTTTTTATTGGTCCTCTGAACTATGCCCCAAATAGGAAAGTATTTAGTACAAAGGGGAATCAACATAAAGGCCTGTTAGTGGAAACCACATGTCCCTGAAGATAATCCACAGACAGGAAGGCAATTGGTGCTTGCTTTCCCAGCATTGGGCACTTGCGGTTGAATAGCAGGAATATTTACCAAGCAGGGCCCTGGGAAATTCAGTCTGGACAAAGCTTTAGACCAGGGGTGTCAAACTCGCACCGCCACGGTGGCGTCACATGACATATCGCAACTTTTCCCCCCTTCGCTAAACCGGGCATGGGCGTGGCCAGCGCGTGACACATCCGGCCCGCAGGCGAGTTTGACAGCCCTGCTTTAGACCATCAGTAGGGTCCCAATGGAGGAAAGGGAATTTAGAATTCAGAATAACAGAGTTAGAAAGAACCTTGGAAGTCTTCTAGTCTAACCCCTTGTTCAAGCAGGAGACCCTATATCATTTTAGACCAATGGCTGTCCAGCCTCTTTTTAAAAGCCTCCGGTGATGGAGCACCCACAACTTTTGATTGTTCAAGCCATTCCATTGGTTTATTATTCTCACTGTCAGGAAATTTCTCCTTAGTTCTAGGCTGGTCTTCTTCTTGATTAGTTTCCTCCATTGCTTCTTGTCCTGCCTTCAGGTGCTTTGGAAAATAGGTTGACCCCCTCTTCTCTGTGGCAGTCCCTCAAATGTTGGAACACAGCTATCGTGCCACCTCTAGTCCTTTTTTCCCCATTAAACTAGCTTTGATTTAGGCACCAGAGTCAAACACCTTAAGACTGCTCTACGAGAAAGCCCCAAACGTCTTCCTCCCTCCTTGCCCTCATCCCACGTTTCCAAGTTTGAGAAATGGAGGAAACCAATAGCTGCAAGGATGCCAGGAACCACAGTCTCCTGGCTTCCCAAGGTACAATTTTTCCTGTGTTTGCTCCTCTTGTCCCGAACAAATTGTGGGCAGGCTTTCGACTGCAGTTGTATGCCTCTTTCTTCTGGCTATTGATACTGGATCTCCTTTGAGGACCATAAAGAAAGGCAATTCAGTCTTTCACCAAGAAAACATGTTTTTGTTTCCAGAAAAAGCTTTTAGGCAAAGATTGCTGATGTGCAAGAATTCTGGGTATTGAAATCTATATGTCTAGAGAGCAGCCAGGTTGGGAAATGCTTCTTTTAGGGCAACAGCATTACCTTTGAGGAAAATTTTTCTACTTGTCCCACATATTATGAAGGGTGCTAATATGGCATAAGAATGAACTAGACAATCCTGTTGGCCGGTCATCTTGACCGAACAAAGGAGACCATGCCTTAACGGTCTCTGAATCAAGACCCTCAAACAATTTCAGTCAAGAAGGAATAAATCCAAAGGAAAACACTTTTGCATCGCAGGAAGTGTATATCTCTTACTTGCTTGACTTTCAAAGTTACAGTATGCATAAAACCTAAATGCACAAGGATCTGTGTCTGATGCCAGGACTGGCCGATTGCTTTTGGTAATAGGGTGCTGTATAGATAAGCCCTCCTTGGGCCAGTGTCTGTGCCAGTAGGTCCTACCCAGGGGTGGGTTCTAACTTACCTCGCTGCCGGTTCGCTTCCTCCCGCGCTGCGTGGGTGTGCCTTGTGGGCGTGCATGCGCAAAGCACGCACACGCAGTGCCAAAAAATCTGAAAAAAATTTCCCCTCCAAAAAAAGCTGAAAACAAGATGGCGACGCATGCACAGTGCCGGAAACTCGGCTTCTGCGCATGCGCAGAAGAAAAAAAACCCGGGGGGAAATTTTTTAAAAATAATTCAAAAAAACTTTTAAAAAAAGATGGCACCCACGGACCGGCACCGACTGAACCAGATCTGTGACGTCACTGTGATGTCACCAGCGGGTCGCTACCGGTTCAGGCAAACCGGTCCGAACCGGGAGGAACCCACCTCTGATCCTACCACAAAGTAAAAATGTTAATTGCTAGTCCCCTAAACTGAGAGGTTCACAGCAGCTAACAGTAAAGTAGAAGCAGGAAAGTTTCTTTGAAGGCAACATAAACAGAAAAATGTGAAATGCAAAGGGAAATGGATTGGTGGGTAATAGACAAGCAGGCTTTTGGGATCTTTTGACCTGAAGAGGAGGAAAGTCTACTCTTCTAGCATTAAATGTCCTCCCAATTTGGATCAAGAAGCCAACTTTCCCCCACCTCCTCTTGCTACCCTTCCAGTCAATTTGTGCATCGCCCCTTCATGCAGCTTTCCGTCAATCCTTCTGATAATTACCCTAGTCTCAGTTCCCTCTCACTGAAAAAAGAAGGCAGAAACAGAGATCTTGATGGCTTCTTCCAACCCTTGCACCACTGGCAGGTTAGGCTGCTACAGATAGCAGAAACACCACCTGGAACTGGGCTTATAGATAAGGCAAACTTTTTTCCTGGCTTCTTCTACTCTGTATAGTTTGTGAAGGAGATCAAACCGAAGGTGTTGCTTGTGAGTGAAGCCTCGTGCCCTGGGTATCCTGCCTGATACCCTGCTGGTGTGTTTAAAAGCAGCCCTTGACTCTGAAAGCCACATATTACTCTTGGCGAAGACTTGATGTTGCCAGCCAACAGCAACAGTTTTACATATTTAAATAAAATTAAATTAAAAGACATGTATTTTTTTAAGATTTGTGTCCCGTCCAGTTCTCCCTCCACGCAAGTCCTTGGCTCTTCTTTGCTGCTAACTCTTTCCTTTCTGGCTTTCTCTGAAGAGGGAGCATCCCCAGTGGAGTGGCTGTGTTGGTTGGTTGTTTCTGCCTGCATTTGTGTCAGAAGCACCTAGAAAGCCAACCGATGGGAGCTTCTGGATTGACAGGATTTGCCTGTGACAACACCTTTGCCCAGGGGATGCCCAGTTACCAAAGTAATCCAATCCAGTCTTTGGAGAAGCTCCTTTCATAACTTCCTGGTTGGTTGTTGAAGGAGCTGCAATAGTTTAATTAGACGAATTCGCCTGTGTTCAGAATTTTTCCACAGTGAATGTGTTTTATTGTCATAATAATAATAAAATATCCATATATAGGTTTGGTTCATTACGAAATGGGGCTGCAACCAGAAAAGACAAAGGAGTAAACTAAAGATGAGCTCCAAAGAACGGGCTGTATCCTTTTCTTAACCCAGCAGAACCGTTTTCCAGCTGTGAACCATCCTTTGGCCATATGTGGTACACCAAGAAAACCTGGATGAGTTGCATCAAGTCAACTGGACAGAGAAACCAAAAAGCAGGCAGTACCATCAAAGACCAGCCATTCCCTTCACTCCCAAATAGAATAAATCCAAACTGATATATGGTTAAAAGACTGGAGGAGGGGAAGAATGTTTGACTGCCTAATTCTGATGGCAAACTGCACTATCAAATTTCAGTGGTGAATTACATGGCCAGATTTCAGCAGTGAGTATTTTTGGGGGCTGCATAATACAGCTGGAAGGTGTCCCTTCCTGTTTGAATTGGAAAACAGAGAGCCCCTTGTCCAGAATCCATCCAGCCTAGCCCTGGCTACTAGAACTGGCAGTGGATCTCAAGATCTCATGACAAGTGATCTCTCCATCCCATTGACTCAAGGTTCATTTTGACTAGAGATGGCGGGCATGTACTTGGCCACTGGGCGGTTGGAGTTGGGCTTGCTTTATTTGTCAGATTATCAAGATGTTTTGGATAGACGTTCTCAAGACACATATAAAAGCAAATTCATCTCAGCTGGCCGCAAGAGAGGGAATAAATCCAAAATCTATATTAAGGCAATATATTTCTCAGTCCAACTTTTTACAAAATTTTACAAAATTATGTGAAGACTTTCAACTTGTAAAAAATATTGGGTTTGTGACATCTGTTTCCTACCTTTTTCTCTAAGCACTTGAGGCAACGTACATGTGGGGGTCTTTTTATTATTTTATTCCCATAGGAACAACTATGTTGTAGAGTAGTTGGGCTAATAAAGAGAGACTGGCTCAAGAACACCCAGTGAGCTCCACCTCAAGACTCTACTCACAGTCATTTATGTTTTTGTCACTTAAAATAAACTACATGGGGCTCCCTTGAAGAGTACTTTGAGGCTTTAGCTAGAGCAAAGTGTGATGGCACTGGGTGCTATGGGTGCTGATCATTCAGCATGTGACACCTCTATGAGCTACATTGGCTACCAGAATGTCTCTAGGTGCAATTCAAGGTTCTGGTGGCTTATCTTTAAAACCCTTCATGACTTGGGGCTGAGTTACTTACCAGACCACCTTATCCAGCAGCAGCAACCCATCCTACTAGATCTGGAAAGAGAGACATGGTCTGGATCCTGTATGCGAAAGGGGTGTCATCTGTCGGGGCCCAGAAGGACAGCCTTTTCTGCCATGGTGCCCACCCCCTGGACATAATTCCCCCAGAAATTAGATTGGCCCCCACCCTGCTGGCCTTTCGCAAGGCACTGAAAACCAGACTTGGCTACTGAGCTTGGGCCCTGATCGCATGGAGGAGTCCACATTATGGCTTATTTGAGTATTTGTGAGTTTTCTCAGCTGCAATTTTAATGTTCTTCTTGTTGGTTTTAATTCTTGTTGCTTTTTATTGTTTGTATTCTGTTTAACTGTAATCCACTCAGAATATCTCTCTCTCTCTCTCTCTCTCTCTCTCTCTCTCTCTCACACACACACACACACACACACACACACATATATCTTAAATAAATAAATAAACTTGAATTTGGTTCACCCAAATTGGATTCCAGCACTTGAACTATTACACAATGCTGTGCTAAACAAACAGAGGGTGGGGGGGAGGAAAGGAAAACATTGCCTGACAGGAGAAGCAGAAATAGAGCATAGCCGATGTGGCCATGGAATTCATGCCTTTTCTTCTGAGTTGCTTCTATTAGATTCCTTTTATATGATGTTTTATTTCTTTTAAAACTATAAAGTACCTGGAATGTTTTGATGGAAATATTATTCAAGCTTGAAAAAGAAGATGAAAAATCCACCAGAAAACATCTCCATAACCTTGAAAACAATTGTTTTTTCTTTCCATCTCCCCACTCTACTTTTGAGGTACTGATGTGCCAGTTCATTTGCATCAATATTTATAAATGGAACAACTACACAACAATGTAAAGTGCCTGTCTCAGGCCAGTTTAATCCTGGGAAATGGTGCCGTAGCAGATCCATTGTTTTCCCCTGAACCGATTGCTACTGAGCCCCCCTTTTCTCCTGCCCATCCATCCTGAGCTGGAAAGATAGTTTTTTATTATTATTATTATTATTACTTGATCAATACTCATCTTTCTGTCCAGGGAGTACTCAACACAGCTAGAGTTAAAAATAATAATAAAATGACATTATGATAGTGTTCAGACAACCACACAAAGTCTCTGGTAATTGAATGGCATATAATTTAAATAAATTATTTATTATTATTATTATTATTATTACAATATGCTTTAACCTTATTGAATTAACCATTCTCCAGATTTGAACAATACACAACTCTAAAGTAATCCAAGATCTAGAATTCATGCAACATACTAAACCACAAAATAAAAGAACAAAAAGCCCAGGTTAACCAGCATATATTAACCAAGCACACTTAACCAGAGTCAGTGGGTTTGAGTTCATTTAAAATTAAACGACTATAAACTAATTCAGACTGAGAAGACTGTCTTAGAAGAAGGGTTCCACTCCTTTTTAAAAACAAGCATGGGTGCTGCAGCCCATAGTTTGGTAGCCGCCACCTTCCAACATGCCAATGCCCCAATTTTGTTTCCACAGATGTGTTGACCCAACATGTTTCGTTCCTGAATTAATCCATTTTCTGGGATCACAAAAATACAATGCATGTAAACTAGTCCAATAGGCACTACACGCTAAATCCCACTACAAACACAAACCAATGTTAATCAAGTTTCTTCTCTCATAGCACAAATGTACCAGTCTGAGCGTGAACATAAGTGGCATTGGGGTGACAACAAACTTGCATAGCATGATTGGTTTCAGAAGAGGTGAGCAGGGATGGCTTGAAAAGTGAGCAAACTACAAGATGTTGGAGGACAGAGCTGTACTATGCTGCCCTATGGCACTGGCTGTAGTGGTGATATGCAAAGCCCATTCTTGCAACAGATATATGATTTTCTGCTGGCCCAGCCTACTTTGAAACAAGATGGGCAAATAAATTTCATACATACATACATACTGTCAGAGTGCACACAGCTTTACTACGTGAGACAACCCAGGAGCAATAACAGCAAACAGGTTTGTAATAAATAGTGGTTTTATCTACAAATATATATATACACGATACATACACGTACTATAGGCACAATCAGCAAATTACAGCGTGGAAGAACACACGGTGAGAGAGAGACACCCTAACAGAGCCTCTTCTTATTATACAGGCTCTTAAAGGGATAACAGCCAAAAACCTTGCTGACTCATTCCCATCATTACATCATTGCATCATTGTAGCAGCTGGTCAGCTCTTAAATCACTACCCTGACACATACATACGGTATGTACATACATACATACATACATACATACATACATACATACATACATACCATTAGGTGGCAAAATGCCATTGGCCAATCCCGAGGGCTGATAGAGTGGTGGCTTTCCATCTGAGCAAAGGATTGTTAATATGCTTAATTGTATCAGGTAAAAATCTAAGAGATGAATTACACATAATGCTAAATTTGATGACTTGTGTTAACTCTGTTTTATTGTGGCTTAGGGATGTGTGAATCTGGTTCAAAGGATTCTGTAAGCTCAGAAAATGCTTTAATTCAATAACCAGGTTCATTTGCAAGAATTCGCCTACATCTGTTTTCCAGCTCCAGGTGTGATGATTGATTCCGTCTTCAATCATGTCTGTTCACCTGGCCCTTCTCTTCCTTTCTGCTCAAATTGTTTATTTCAAAAAGCACATTTGTTTCCGTTGCATGCTTCCTAAGTCAATGGATTCCTGCAAAATCACAACTTGACTGTGGCAGAAATGGGCAACCAGTAAACCGTCAATCATCTTCCAGCTCCTAAAGCTACAGCCTGCAATCTGAAGGCTGCCCAGCTTCAGCAACAAAACAGTAGCTTCACTAAGTTTCACTAAGGCAGAATGTGACTTGTTCGCTGAAATGTACACAGTTTTAATTACTAAACTATAGCTTGTACCATATATATATATATTCAAACTTGTCAAGTTTAAGATATATGGACTTAAACTCTCAGAATTCTCCAGTTAGTGGGCTGGGGAATTCTAGAAACTAAAATTCACACACCTTAAAGTTGACAAGTTCAAAAAATACTGCTCTAAAGCTTTAAACTTTAGAGCAGGGTAGCTGATAAAATTCAGCTATTTTCACAACAGCCACTTTCAATGGGGGAAATTGTTATTTAAGTTCCAGATGGCAGCTGCCTGTAAGGAAACCTTTAAATATGCTTTGGATGCTCCAGTTTGTATAGCTTTCCGTTACCCATCTTTAGGGCAAGGCAAAGGGTACATTTGTAAAGTTATGCTGAGGCCAAGCAGCTTTCATGAAAGAACCCATTTGTTATCCTGACTGATGAATATGAGAAGCATCACTGGAGGCTTTCAAGAAGAGACTGGACTGCCATCTGTCAGAAATGGTGCAGGCCAGAGTCTCCTGCTTGGACGGGGGGTTGGACTAGATGATCTACAAGGTCCCTTCCAACTCTGTTATTCTGTTATTTCAGAGCAGTAATGAGGGCAACATATGGTTGTAAGGGGAAACACAAATCTGCATATACAGCTATGGTTGCTAGGTGGTTTTCTTTCAGAATTAGGAGCAAATGACCATTCGGTTTTATTTGGGCAATTTCTCTGATTTCTAACATTATGGAACAGGGACCCACCCACAGTGCATTTATTATTAAATCATATTTATCTAGTCATCCATCACACATACTGACTCTGGCTGGCATACACATTGTAGCAACAGCCCAGAGTGGTAAACAGTGGTCTTATTTTAGTTGCTGCCCATTGGAAAACCAATGTTCCCTAACGTGGTGCTCTCCAGATGTGTCAAGGTTGCATGTACCCCAACCAACCTGGTTGCAAATTTTGGGATTTGCAATCCCAACACTTCTGGATTGTATCAGGCTGAGGAAGAATGATATAATTGTCACTTCCTTTGTGCTGATCAGCTAAAGAGATACTTTGTTCCAGAGATTTCTGAAGTGCTTTGCCAGCAAAAAGGGGCTCAAGACATGACACAATGGATCTTGCTTACTTTTGGATTTTAAGTATGATTATTAAATTATAAGAATGGTGCTATAAAATTATTGTGCTCCGTAGGCTGTCATTAATTTATCCATGGAATATTTTTTTTTAAAATCACCTGAACAAACCAACTTGAACTAAATACACCATACATTTATTGAATTATCAAATTTAAGTGGGGAGAAGATCAGTTCTGGCCAAGCTATGGCTGGGTGGTTTTTTCTCCCCGTTCTCTTTGTGGTTCATGTGTCTTGTTGGAGAGCCTGTGATCACAGCTACTTAAAGAAGGTCAGGCAAGGAACAGTTATTATCCCATTTTTTCCTTTCTTTGCATTTGCTCTATGCTGTCTGCTTGTAAATGCAGCTTGACAGTCAGTCACATTAGACTGACAAATATCCCTCCAGGAAAAGATGCAAACAAGGCACAATGCCGGAATGTGGCTGGAGTTGCTTAGACAGACTCACATTTGGGCACTGAACTATTCTTTTAAAGCTAACCTTTAAATACTCACTGACAATTATGACCTCAGAAGAAAAATCAGTAATTAAGAGTTGGTCTGACTTATATTAGGTTGATTTGTGCACTTAATAATATTTCTGCGTCAAGAGGCAATGAGAACTGGGCATGGCTAGTCTAGTGAAGAGAAGGACCAGGGGAGACATAATAGCAGTGTTCCAATATTTGAGGGGCTGCCACAGAGAGGAAGGGGTCAAGCTATTTCCCAAAGCACCTGAAGGCCAGACAAGGAATAATGGATGGAAACTGAACAAGGAGAGATTCAACCTGGAAATAAGGAGAGATTTTCTGACTGTGAGAACGGTCAACCAGTGGAACAGCTTGCCTTCGGAGGTTGTGGGAGCTTCATCACTGGAAGATTTCAAGAAGAGATTGGACTGCCATTTGCAGAAATGGTGTAGGGTCTCCTGCTGGGGCGGGGGGAGGGGCTGCACTAGAACA
>QLTV01002265.1:45626-61018 GCA_003457575.1 Thermophis baileyi | reverse complement strand
CACCCACCCCAAATGTGCAGTATATAAAGGTCCCCGGAAGTGCTACTTACTACAAGTTGGGGGAAATGTGCAATTACACAATGAGGCAGCAGCTATCCTGCCTCAATCCAAAGAAGGCCCTGCTTGACCTCCAACCCACCGTTGTTCTGCTTTCATATGAAACTGCTTTCTGTTCCCTAAGAATATCTGCCTACCATCCCTGGGGCTGTATCAGAGGGACAAGCTTGAGCTGCCCACCCTCACCCCCTGCTCTTCATTTCAAGTAGCAGCTACCGTAGTAGCCAGGCCAAGGAGGAAGCTGCCAAGGAGGAAGGTACACTGCCCTTGATTCTTCCACAGTGTGCTGATAAACATACCAGAGCAGTGTTTCTCAGTCTCAGCAGCTTTAAAATGGGTGGACTTTTAACACCCAGAAATCCCCAGCAATCCTGGGAATTGAAGTCCACCCATCTTAAAAGTTGCTGAGGTTGAGAAACACTGCATCAGAGCATATAGGGGATGAAGTTTAAAGCAACTTAGTCCCCTGGTGATCTGAGGGCCAAAACCAGGACTTGAAACAACTCAGAGGGAGACAGATTATCATGCAAAAAGGAAGCTCCAAACTGGAGTTGGGGAAGAATTGGCTGTTTGTGAGGTAAACAGGTTTAGATTCAGAGTCAAAATGGTCAAATGGGGTAACCTACTGCATGACAGACCTGCATTTGGTGAGAGAAAATGATGCAACTTTTGTACTCTGGTTTCTGTTAGGAGCGAAGTGCTGCATTTTGCAACAGGACATCACTGTGGCCAATTCACAAGCGCCGAAATGTGCACAACTGTGGCAAGACACACGACTTGGCAAACAGACCGGTGGAGAACAAACGGATGAGTTCACACAAAGCATCAAAGCAGTTAATTCAGGAAGCAAGTTCAGTCATTGGGTTCACATAATTCATTGAAGTATAAACATGTGGGTTTGCGCAAAGTGCTTAAGCCACAACCAGTAAAACTAAGGTTGGCACGAGCCCAGCTTAGCAGGCTGTGCGAATGCAGCTGCTGGTCCCTCTGGGTTAAGGGAGTTGCATGAAGCCAGACTTTGCGTGAGAACAGATGCTGGCTGCTCCCACCTAAAGGGCCTGAAAGATTATGGAGAAAGTGCAGGGAGAAGAAATGGACAGGACACACACATACACACTACACATAATTAGAAGGTATGTACTGGTAGTCATGAGCTTTAATCCACTCCATTTGATCAACACACCACACAGAACAAGAGATCCTTACAGTCAGTGGTGGGTTTCTACCAGTTCGGGTGAACCGGTAGCAGCAGTGGCGGGAGGCTCTGCCCACCCGCCCGGATGTCATCATGGACGTTCTGCACATGTGCAGCAGGTTCTGCGCATGCGCAGGAGGTTCTGCGCATGCACAGAAGCATTGTGTGTGTGCGCGCGCGTTCCCATTCCCGAACCAGTAGCAAAGGTAAGTGAAACCCACCACTGCTTACAGTATGCTAAAGTAGCAGGGGGTTGGGTAGGCAATTGTCCATGGGGGTGGTAGGGGTGGTGGGAGAGGAATTAGAGGGTATTTCTAGTAAGCAGGTTCTCTGGAAAGGTAGAGCATAGGAAGTTATAATGTTTGGAAAGGGAGACACATCTAATGTTATCATCCTGGATAATTGTTAATGAGTAACAGAATTGTGCCATCTGAATTCTGATTTTGTGTGGCAGGTCTGGGCCCTTGTTACAACTGCCCTAAGTACAGCCTGCTGTTTGAAATCAGAACAGACAGGAGCAGAAGAAATGAGCCCCCAAACAAGGCACATTTGGGAAGCTCTTCTCCTTTGCTTTTTTGCCAAGTTGACATAGTCTCTAAGGCAAAGTAGTTATAACCAGGAAGGTTATATAATCGTTGTGGTCAGTGCCTTAATTTTTCTAGGTAATGTCACCATTACGTGCAGAAATCTCTGAGCATGTCCTAAGGCTGCCTCTATAAATCTTGACTGGTTTAGAGGATGACCTCAGAACAAAGCCTTTGAAGAAGAAGAAAAAAGAAAGAAGGTGCCAAAACCAATGATTGGAAGAAGTAATAAATCAGTGCAAGCAAGGACTGCCTTGTGAGAGTTTCCCCCACCTCTCCTTCTTTGTATCCAGGAACAAATCAGCCAGGGGTGGGTTCTAACTTACCTCGCTGCAGGTTTGCTTCCTCTCGCACTGCGTGGCTGCGCCTCGTGGGCGCGCATGCGCAGTAAAAAAATAAATTAAAAAATTCCAAAAAAATTAAAAAATGCCACAAACAAGATGGCGATGCATGTGCAGTGCCGGAAACTTGGCTTCTGTGCATGCGCAGAAGAAGAAAAAAAAATCAAAAATAAATAAATTAAAAAAATTAAAAAAAAAAAGATGGCAGCGCCCACGGACCGGCACCGACCAAACCGGATCGGTGACGTCATTGTGACATCACCAGTGGGTCGCTACCGGTTCAGGAGAACCGGTCCGAACCGGGAGGAACCCACCTCTGAAATCAGCAAGCATAACACAAACACACCAGGAACTTTGGCTGCAAAAATGGGCTCTCTGCAGATTTGGAAGGTGGAATTTGGTCACCTTTGAGTGTCCATTCATTGAGTACTCGTATAATCATTCTGGGTTGAACAATGGAGTAACTTTTCCTCATCCAAAGTGGTAGCCACATAATTGTGCTTGCTTGATCCTGCGGTGGAAAAGCTATTAGTTTCCTCCTTTTCATCCAGTATTTATTAATCTTCCAGTGCTTGCATAGTTCAGTATAAAAAGGACTTTTGTTCATTTGTATAACATCACGATGAGATTCTTGGATTTCAGTTTTGTGGTGTGGTCTAGAATGAGTTTGAATTGGTGACTCGTGAGGAAGTGGGCAGGATTCTCTGCACTGTTTAAGTTTAGCCACCTGTTTATTGGATCTGGCTCTCTGGTTATTAAAGCAGCCAGGGAGGTGCCCTATAATTGGATCCATACTGAGATATCATCCTCACTGAGAGGGGGTGCCATCCATGAAGGAGGCAGTGGTGCGCCCCCTCCTCAAAAGGCTAGTCTTGGACCCAACGTTTTTAGACAATTGCTACCCTTGTTAGGAACGTAATCAGCCTGTCTTTGCAGAGAAACCCTGGAAAAAACTCATTATCCAGATCCAATTCAGTTGAGTCTCAGTCCAGGACTCAGGACTGAGAAAGCTTTGGTTGCACTGATTGATGGTTGGCACTAGGATGGAGGTGGTATATCCATCCTTTTGCTCCACAGTGGCCTTTGATACCATTGGCCCACAGCATACTTCTGGAATACAGTTGGAGTTGAGGATTGGGAGCCCTGTTTTATCCTTCCTTCCTTCCTTCCTTCCTTCCTCCTTCCTTCCAGCACACTTCCCGATGTAATGCAAGATGGTGGTTATTACCTATAAAGCACCATATGGCATAAGGCCTGTTACTTGTAGCACCATACTTCTTGCCCAGCTGGTATATGCTGGAAGTGTTAGCATGCTCCAGGTTCCTTCAATTAAGCAGTGATGTTTAATAAGACGTCTATCAGTATTCAGGAAGCATGTCTTCCCTGCTCTCTGGAATGAGTTCCTCCTTAAATTCATGTCGCTGGCACTTTGTTGGCATTTCATAAAGGCCTTGAAGACCTGTTTGTTCTTGGCTTAAATTGGAGCCCCTTATTGGATATTTATTGTGTATATGTTTCTGCATAGTGACCACAACCCATCTTATTTTGATCCGAATTTTATTTTTATTGTGAGCCATCTAGAGTTGGAGGCAGGTAAGCCTAAATTGAATTAAATAGATAAAATGTATTTCAACTTTGAGATACTGTATACACAACTATGCAGTTTTCTTGGTACAATATAGTTGTATATATACAATTTTGTTTCTGGGACATTCCCTTGATATCCCACTTCAATCAACAGCCCAATTGCAGTTCCCTATCCGTGCTACACCATACCAATCTTGTTCAGCTTTCTAGATCAGCCATGGTATATTAGTCCACATTTCAGAGTTTACTGCAGTATTTACCAACCTTGGCAACATGAAGACGGGTGGACTTCAATTCCCAGAATTCTCTCCAAGCTGCCAAGGTTCAGAAATGCTGGTTTACAGAAATGAACCTGGGAGGATATGACTCACCTCTGGTAATGTAGCAAGCCTGAATACTCAGAGTTTGTGTCATAAGGAAAAAAGATTTAAGTAGAATATCCATGTGCTTACAACAAGCAGTAGGTGGTGGACAATCCTTGCAAAATTATGTCCATTGTATCAGAAAGAATTGGAAGGAACTGAATGATTTAATAACAGATGAATTATAGGGAGATCTCACTTTATCCAAGTGACTGAAATAATGATCTAGTTATCCATTTCCTTCTACCCCAGAAAATCACCTGGTCACAACTTTCAACTCCTGTATGTTATAGCATATTGTGCAAACTCAGAAAAATGGTTAATTCAATAACCAGGTTATATAAGTTGCATAAGCACAACCAAGATGTAGAATTGTTGTGGTCTCAGTGCCCACTTTAGGTAAATACGTTACCCTGCAATCAACAAAGCACTTTTGAGTGATAATACAGTTCCATGAATGTTAACTTTACATAGAAGACTTGATTCCAAAGTTTCTACTTTATAGAAAGTGAATATGCTAAGACCCAGGTCTTTATATTGGCACCCTTGGCATATAAAGATCAGGCATAAACATCCCTATTATAATTCTTTCATGGCAAGACAAGCCCCACCAAAAGAGGCAGAACCCAAATACCCCGAATTTCACTTGGCAGACCATAAGCAATGGAGGTCGATGCTGCTGGCTGGAGTGAAGGGGAGTAGCCATCTCTCCCTGCACAGACCACTGCATCTGTTGCCAGCATTTGCGATATATTTGTGCTGCAGGAATCACCAGCAAACCATCTGAGATGAGAGCCTAATGCACTTGTATTTCTGGGACTATGTTTTGCTTTCTTGCAGTCTTTCAAAGTATTAGTTCCCAAGGAGAGCTAAGAAAATTGGGTGAATATTTGAAACCCTCAGCTGGTCCATCCCATCAAGAAAAGGGTCAAGTCCCAAACAACTCTATAAAAACTATATAGCCATCCAGAACCCTGGGATGGTCTCCGTTTTCCAAGGCAAGGTTGACTCAGTCTTCCACCCTTCCGAGGTGGGTAAAATGAGGACCCAGATTGTTGGGGGCAATATGCTGACTGTGAACCGCTTAGAGAGGGCTGTAAAGCACTATAAAGCGGTATATAAGTCTAAGTGCTATTGCTAAGTGCTATTGCAAGGTTTTAGAGAAATGTTTCCAAGACAACTTCGTATGAAAAAGGCTTTGCTGCAAACATCTGCTTTTGCATGTAAAACAGAGGTCTTCAAACTTGGCAACTTTAAGACTTATGGACTTCAACTCCCAGAATTCTCCAGCCAGCTATGCTGGCTGGAGAATTCTGGGAGTTGAAGTCCACAAGTCTTAAAGTTGCCAAATTTGGGGACCCCTGATGTAAAACCTCCTATCTTCAAGTCTATGAAGTCTTCTATTTAAATTCTTGGAGAGCCCCTGCTAATAACACAAGGGTGCTAACTGTATCTGCCAAGGACCCATCTAGCCCAGTTTTTAATGCCACCCAGCTACAACCTGACACATAAAAGAAACTCTCAAATGCCCTGGCAGGAAAATACCAGTCCTTTTCTCCCGCAGCTAGTGATTTAAGGCAGGGATCTCCAATTCCTCAGCCAGCAGGCTGAGGAATTCTGGGAGTTGAAGTCCACAAATCGTAAAGTTGCCAAGGTTGGAGACCCCCGATTTAAGGGATGGTTCCCATAATTCACAAGATTACATATAGATATGATTAACAGTTACCTACAGCCTCCCTCCTTCTCCTATCCCCCAAATTGCTGAGTTCCCTTTTAAAATTATTTATTTTTAAAATTATTTTGATGGCCACAACTTTATTACTGTGTCCCCTGCATTTGATTACTTTAATGAATCATTCTTTTAACATACTTTAGTTAGAAAATAACTAATTGCCATTTCCATAACTTTATATACCTCTAAAATATCCCCTAATAGCCCCAATTCCCACAATATTTCCTTGTAACATATGATTTTGATTTCCCTTTTTTTTTTTAAAAAAAAGATCTTTTCCAGCTCCACAATATCCAATTTAGGTAAGAGGACCGGAATTTTATTCAATATTCGCAGCATTTCCATAGATGTATTAGGATCTTATATCAATAGCTTTATTTTTAATTCCTGCTGTAATGACTTCAAGCCTGGAATTTGACTTTTATATTCAAGCCACACATAGGATGGGTATTTTCTTTCAACTATCGACCCCAACTTGAAAGTTTCTTTCTGTCCAATTGCTGCCAGCCCAAAACTCACTTATATATATTAAAAAATTGGATTTTTAAAGCCACATGTATAATTTGCATGTTTACACTAAACTGCATGGCCACTTTTGAGGCTATTTCATCCAGAAATCCTTGATGTTTCTACATATGCTGTCTAGCCTCCAAGTATTTTGCACTAGCTCAGCCCTCTGCAGGGTTTGCCATGTCCCCACCTTTTTTGCTTTAATCTGGCATTTTTAATAAAGCTTTGCAGACCTGAGCCTTCTCATTTATTTCTACCATGTCTGCCTAGGCCTGCCTTTGCAGGGGAAAAGCTAGTAATTTAACCCAGCATTCAAAGGCTATAATTCTGTCGCTCAGGATGTAGAAACTGGCATGGAGGAACAGGCCAAATAGGCTCCAACAAAGGAACTGTATTCTGTGTCATGAGGGGTTCTCAACCACCTATTCTAGGGCAGTGAAGAGACAGCCTGGCTGTAGAGATCAAAGCCATTCAAACTCCAAGACAAAGATCAACACCTGCCAAAGGAAGCAAGAAGCCTTTTCGGAGCATGCAGTCACGACGGGTACTTCTTACATTTACTGTATGCTTTGTCTGCATTTCTATATGATCATCTTTGAATTCATACAACTCTTCATCCAAACTCTGAAGATTGCTTTCCACTTGTGGCACATTAAAACAACCCTGCATTTACCTTCTGGGCCGAGTCAAGATCAGAAGGCACAGGAATTCATTTTGATAGCTGTCAGTCTCTTGACAGAAAATTAAACTCTTTTTAACGGGGAAAACACTGCATTTCCAGGAACGATCTTAGTGGCTGCTGGCAAATAATTTGGCATCAGATAAAACTGCCCTGAGAATATTCTGAGTCACATTTCCTTTGTTTCTTCTTTCAAGAGCGGGGCATCAGAATTTCATTTTACTGTATGCCATTGTGTATATAGGTAAATGATAATAATGTTATCTTACCATATTACACCTCTTGCCTGGGGGCCAAAAAATATAATGAACACCAGAAGGCGGCTTATTTCTAAATAAGTACATATAGATCGTCCTGCATCTGAGTCAGGGAAAGATATCACACGATAAAGATATCGAAGATATCAACACAGTAGAATAAAAGGGGAATGTTAATATAAATCGGGGAAATATTTACATAAGGCATCAAGTGGCAGGAAGAACCCTTGGTTGTGCTGCCCCCTGCTGGACCTCTTGGATGAAATATGGACTGATGGCCTGGTCAGCTTCTGCAGAAACAAGGCCTCTAAATTCAGAGCCCCCAAAGCAAAGGCAATCAGAGACTTAAACAGTTATTAAATGTATCTAATCCTGTTTAAGTTGGTCCAAAGGGTAGGTGCAGCCAAGTGGAGGCTAAAAGAACCAGAAGGCTCAGCAAAATCCTGGTCAAAATAAATCTTGAAGACTACTACTCCTTACACAGGTGTTCTAATTTTGTACCATTGAGAGTCAAAATGCTGTCAATTCTTCCCCAGGCTCAACAGTCTGCTTTATCCTCAGAGAGTTCAGCCCAACACTGCATGCTAATAAAGTGTTTGAAGATGGTGCTTGTGGGATCAATGTTATCTATTGCTTTATTGCTGGTGGTTCATCTGAGACAAGGAGATGCAGTCTCTCCTTAGAACTGGGGTTTTGCTACATGGAGTGCTGTAATGTACATAAATATAATGGCAGTTACATATAAACTAAAGGTTATTCTTCTAGTGCAGCAAGCTCTATAGAGCTACTATGGCCCACTATAGGTTTAGGAGAACCTCCCTCATTTAACATATATGCTGGCAATGACATCCCCAAGTAGCTGCTGTCAATTTCAGGTTAGGTGTCCAAATAACTAAAATGCATTTACCTGAATACTGGAAGCTTCAGCTTTGCCAGCTTTAGAATTCTCCTATCCAGAAATGTACAATAAGTAAAAAAAAAAAAAAAGTTCTAGAATAAGACCCTCAACTTTTTAAGTCTTCAGGCTAGCAAGTATTATGAGAAGGATCTGAACCTTCAAGCAGGCAGAAAAACAAATTCGGTTTTTGTATTTCCAATTTATTACAAGTACAGCCCTTAGCAGACCCCCCCTCCCCCAAACAACTTTTTTTTGTAAAAAAAAAAAAAATTAGTCCAAAAATGTCCCATTGTGTAGAAGTTGGGAAAATAACAAAGTAATAGATGGAGAGGGAAAAGGAGGGGCGGATCGCATTGATCAATGTTGGTAGCAAAAAAGGGGCCTTGGAGACCCTGATGAGGCTCTTGTGGTAGGAATAATTCAAAAGCGTTAATCCAAAAGATAAGGATATAATGCCAGGCTATGATTATTAGGTATCACAAACTCCTCGCTCCAGCAAAGAGAAGCTGGAGAGACAGGATTCATTTCAAAGAATGAAAACTCCCATCTCACAGCCCCACGGCTTCCAATACAACGCTAAAAAAAAATTAAATTAAAAAAAATGTATGTCTTGAAATGACAGAAAGCCGAACAGAAATCCTCAACTGAACAAAATCTTCATGAGGTAGCCCAGGCTTCCAAGGGACCCCCTTCCACAGACCCCTGTCTCTGGCTGGGCCATTAGTGTGCAAGGTCAGACTCTCTTTCGGCCTGATCTGGAACCCAGCAATGGAAGGCGAAGATGAGACAGGTTAAGAGGCGATAGGACTATAAAAGGAGACAAGAGCAAGTCTACAGGGTGTACAATCCTGACGGATTTCCTGGGTCAGCTCCAACTACTTTCTCTAAGAAGAAAAAACGAGTGAGTTATAGAGGAGAGGAATATAAAGCAAACACACCCTCATATAAACTGTACAATGCACATCAAAGTCAAGGCGACTTTATCTTACACGGTGTTTGTTTTTATACAAGATCACTGCTGGACAGGAGAATCTTTCCTTAACTAGAAAAAAGATTTATAAAGTTAGAACCGGTGTCCTTTCCCCAAACTCTGGGTTTTATGACACTCCGTTTGTTCTTGCGCACCTGGCGCCAGGAAGTGCTCTGAGGAGGAAAACTCTCCCTGCTGCCCACCCCGAGAGGCTGGAGAATGATAAGCACCCCAAAAGCTGGCCTGCATAAAGATGCTGGTGAAAGGGGACTGCCTAAGAAAGGTAAGTGCTTGCCCCGTTCTAAAAGGTGGCTTCCTCAGGGGGACATGGAGAGGGCCTGTGGGGTAGGTGGCCATAAATACACACGTGGCACTGGCAGCTCATTTCTCCCACTTGCCCTTAGGACAAACCGAGAGGAGGAAGATGGCAGTTCTCCTTCAGAGAAAACCTGCACCATCCCCAGCTGGAAGTGGTTCCATCCACTCATTCCCACGTCCCTCGCGTCTCCTTAATTTGCACAAACTATGTGCGCAGTTGAGGAATCAGAAATCCAATTTTTCTGTTGACAGCTGGTTGATTAGTTGCTGACAGCAATTAGAAGGGAAAGCTGGTGAGAGGAATGGGGTGGGGGAGGACAGCGTGAAGCCGAGCAGCTTCCACCTCTGAACTCCATCAGGGCAGCAGATCTTGCTGAGACCTGCTCCGACCCATCCGGGGCCCTTCATTTCCTCCTCCTGCGCCCCCTCGTGTACTCCAGGGCCTCAGGATCGCTGTCCCCATCGGCTTCCCCGAATTCCTGACCAGGCTGGACCAAGGATCGCTTGCGTTTCCGGCGCATGTACGTGTGGCCAGGCAGATGTTTGTGTAACATGTCTATCAAACATTGTTCCGTCTTCTCCAGGCAGGTAAGGACATGGCTGCCGTTCTGGTTGTATTGCTCGGCATTGGCAAAGACCTGCTTCATATCGGAGAGAAAATCCTGCACAGACCGGTAGCTGCCACAGGAGCACTTGCTCTGCATAGTCTGGAAGTCCATGGGGCTGCTGATCACTTCAAAATAATCTTCTGCCTCTTCTGTGGTTACTGGCTCCCTGACAAAATAATGCCAAAGGTTAGTTAGGGCATCATCTAACCAAGATAACCAAGTGTGAGGCTTCTGGTTTTAGTTCCTTCCTTGCTTCCGACACTGGCATACTATCCACACATCCCCATCTTATCACACTGACAAGGTTTAACACACTATGTACTCAGAGAAAGCTATTATCATCCAGCCAAAATATAATCCCAAACGCTAGAGAGTTAAAGAATAGGAGGTAAGCCATACTGTCTACCTAGGGTGGTTAAGAGAGAGTACTCCACCTCTGAAAAAGGAGTTATCTATGTTTGGCATATGAATTTTTTCCCCTTATACTACTATATGTGGTTAACTATGTGATAAAGCACTTTCTTTAATCCATTATTCCCACTCCAATTGCATGGATGCAGAGAGGCCCTTCCTGTCTGCCAGAGTACCCACGCAAGTGATTATTCTAAACCAAGTATCAGGTCAGGATACTATGATTCAGAGCAGGGTGTTTTTACATTGGTAATTTTAAGATAAGTGGATGTTGGTTGGGGTATTTTAGGAATTAAAGTGTACACATTTTAAAGTCGCCCAAGTGTGAAAAACACACAGGATTAACTTTCTTGAGTTGGAGGGAGGTTGTTAAGAATGATCCGTGTTTCTTTCAACTGCCCACTAGCACAAAATAGGCAGAAGACACAGACCACAAACCGGGGGGGGGGGGGGGGGGAGGGGAGAGAGGGCTCTGGGTGGTGTNGCGGGGGGCAGAAGAGGCTCTCTGATGCTCTTTATCCCTGTTTGTGCATACACAGGCAGGAGTGGGGACCTGCCATTTGTTCCTGAGTCCTCACCTGAAAGGCCAGCTAAACCGGTACTTGACAAGTTTATTTAGGATTTCCTCGCATTTTTGCAGTTCCAGGGCCTGCCTGCGAGACATCTTCTTTGTCTGAAGCACCTGTGTGACGAAGACAGTCAGAAAGGAAACACAGAACAGCACAGATCCAAACCATACAAGAATTGATCTCTTCATGATGTACGGCAGAACCCCAATGAAACAAAATGTGTCTGGTGACAAGAACATATTACTGGCAATCTGCCCAGGAGCTCCTAGCTGGGGAAAGCAGTCTGTCTATGGGAAGCTTGGCAAAGCTTCCTATTAAAAAGCAGCGCGGGGGGTGGGTGGGCGCAAACAGGGAGAAACCATTCTACAAAGACTTTCAAGACTTGCTGTCCTACCAGCAATAAGCATGAAACAAACCAGGCAGCTGCTGCAGCTTTGATGGGGCAGCCAAAGAATGCCTCCATCCTAGCTTGAGTTTCAGGTTTGCAGCCCTAATCAGAAAACCAGCAGGATACCTCTGAGGCAGCCCAGTGATTCTTTGGGGCAGCAAGCTTCTTCAAAGGGCTTTCAGGTAGTCAAGGAAGGGCACCAGCAAACAAGGCACTGGTGGGTGGGAGCCACGGCAGCATGCAGTGCAACAGGGAAGCAACCTGAAGAACTGGGATAGCAATGTTCCTGACACCAGATACCAGTATAGGAAGGACAAAAGCAAGGGCCCTGGCAAGCTCCTTGCCCTCCTGGCACAGAAGGCCTTCTCTTAAGTGATACAATCGATGGGACAAAAATTACCTCCTTGGCATCATTGCAGGGGAAATAAGCGCAAGAGAGAAGAAGCAAGAGACAGGGTTTATGCTAAACTGTACCTTGGCAAGAACTTATAAACTTGCTTTTCTAGATTTCAAATACAAAAGGAGGCAAATATGACCCATACTAGATACCACAAACCACTCTGTACAGCATAGCATCTCCTAAGTGGAAGCTGTTAACTCTTCCATTTTTGTGGGGCTAAGTTCTATTGCTGCAGTTTCAGCCATCCAAGACTTCAGGAGACGGGTAGGGAAGAGAATAATTCTCAAATGAAGGCCCAACACTTTCTTCTTTTAAATGTCAAGTGAAATGTAAGATAGCTGAATTAATTTTTGGCAGGCAGGCAGGCTGCACAGGCAACAAATGTCCTTAAGAGCTGCCTTGGAAGTGATGTGGTGTTTTGCATTGCCAGCATACTAATGAGCTTCCATGCCTCATCACTTCCTAGAGACTCACAGCTATTTAAAAGCTTTGAAACACTAATCAAGTAAGGAAGGAGGGGGGGAGAAGCAGGTAATCTTGGGAGGGAGGGGGAGAGACAGACAGACAGACGTCAGGTAGATGCTTAACACCGTACACAGGGAAGAGCTTCTTTGGTAAAGGAAGGCAGGATGGATAGAGACACATGTTCTGCTTTTAACTACTAAAATGTTATCTAGAGAACTGTAGCTCTTACCAGCTCATCAATGTCAGTTTCAGTGACAGGTGCAGTCTGCTGTCGGGACGCTCGAGTGGCATAGAGTGTTCGCTTCTTGCCTTGGTGCCTGCCCCGCTTTGGAGGATCTGCCGCTATGCCACCTTGCTTCCCCTTGGCTGCTTTCCTGGGTCTTACTGTAAATCAGAGAGAGGGTGTAATGATTTAATACTGGAGGAGTGGCAGAAAGGTAATGGGATGCAACCAGTCATTGTGCCCAGGAAAGATTCCAAGCTACTCCTAAGGCATTGCCTGCTATTTCCAGATATTCTTATTACCAGGAATAAGTGTTGCTAATTAATAGGAAACAAATGACCAGTAAAAAAAGAAAACCCATTATAAAAGCTATTTGAGCACTGGTAGGTCATTTTTCTCTCTCGTTCTCCCAAGATGTAATCGATTTAAGTTTCTTCATTCCTGATCCAAAAACAAACTTGAGATCTCTGTATCAAGGATTTTTTTAAATACACAATTCAATTAAAATGATTACATTGTCTAAAGCATTCAACTGTTGGGCATGAACCCTCTGCCCCCCCCTTTTTTCCATTCCTGCTCATCCTGACTCAACTCAAAAGGGTAGGCTGTTGACAATGCAAAAGCAGCTCTCTAATTCAGCTGGCTCCTGTGATCAGACCTCAGTGCTAGAAGTCAAGAACAGGTTTGCATGATGCCCCAGAGACTCTTTGCTTTCATTTCTCTGCTGATCATATGTTCACCAGAAAAGAGCGATTGGCTGAGCTAAGTATCATTCCAAGCATTCATAAGTGGCCCACACAGTGGGTTAAGGCAGCTGCTAAGCCCCCTCAGCAGCATGCACCGAGTATTGGATTTCTCCTGCCAGCTGACAGGGAGACAGTTTGAACAATAGAACTTCATTGCAGCAAATACTCTTGCTGACTATTTTATGTCAAGCGGCGGATGCTGGGTTCCCCCCCCCCCCCCAGTAATGAAGGAGAATCAACCTTCACAGCAACTTTTCAATCCACAGCAGAAAAGACACTTAATAGGGTACAATTTTCATTCATCACTGTCCAATACAGCAGTTATTTCTGTTACGGACACCATCTGTTTAAGGGCTGCTTCCCCTTATGTTGAGAGAGCAACATGTGCTAAATATCTGGCAGTCCAACATTCTCTATGAGAATACTTTGGATCAACGCTGTACCAAGGATTAAACAGGACTCTGCCAAAATGAAAGATTTCTCCATCATGACCTTTCCCAATTAAATGCCTCATAAAGCTGTGGCTGTGGTGCAGGCTTTATTTTTAGTGACAGTGGCACTCACCTGGGCCTGGCCAGGCCGGCAGGAAGGAGCCTGAACAAACTTCAAAAGCAGACATAAATACTTGTAATAGACGAGCATTCTTTCAAGATTGGAAAAGGCTCCACAAAAATCTAGACAGCAATTATAAGCAGAAGCTCACATGCTGACAGCTCTGAATGGGAACCAGGTGCCACCAGAGTAGGGGCCACTCCAAAAGCTGGATTCATACTGTCCCTCAGACATCAATAGAGCCTGTTTCTTTGGGTCTCTTTCTCCTGGGCTTCATTTCCTAACGAGGAAATAATTATGACCTACCTATGAAACTGTTACAGGAGGCAGTAAGGACTGAACCCCAGAGTACAAGTACTTCAGAGTGATCGGTATTAAGACTTAAGCTTTTTTCACAGGTATCTGGATGCAGTAGACAGTTTTATTTTTGCGTGAAGCATAGTTCTAGCATACACAGTAAGAGCTAAATTTTGACATGAAAAATATTCTTTTTGACTTTCAGAGTTCCATGCCAACAAGGAATGTTACAAAGACATTGACCTGCCTAGATAATTACTGCAATGCCATAATATAGTGGTATGAACTTCACAGTGGTGGCATTTCTGAAGCTCTTATAAGGCCTGCATGTTGTCACAGGATTCGGATTTTGTGTGCCACTGACCTGAAAATTACCTTGCGCTTGCTTTATCTATCTATTTCTATCTCTCTATCTATCTCAGAAAAAATCTGGAATGATTCTGGATCCACAAGGATCAAGGACACTCTGCAACAATCCAATTAGAGTTTTCAAAGTTTGGCAATAACAAAATGCTGATTACGTGATTCCCAGAAATTTGAACCTTGCTTTTTAAACTATTATAGTTTTAGGTGCCACCATCCAAAAGTTAAGGCGGCTCTACAATTTAATGTCTGAAGTTGTGGTAGATTTACCGCAATTACACACTGCCTTAAAAGACAAAGTGCCCACTGTTCACTTCTCATTCTCCTCCCTGGAAGCAATACCTATTTTTGGTAATTTTTTAAGCAACGTGGAACTATCACAAATCAGAAAACTGATCCAGAAAGAGTCAGCAGCACCTTCCTATCTCAGGACTGCTAGTAAGACATGCATTGACTGCAGTTTAGAGAGTGGGAAACAGGAAAGATCCTCTGTATTCAACTAACAGGATAGGAACCTGTCCAATCCCTCAGGGAAGACCTCTTGCCCTTTCATTTCAGTATAACATACATTTTAATCCAGCAACCTCATAGCCTTCTTCCTCTTCTTCCTCCCCATCATCATCATCTTCCTCAGATTCATCTTCATCAGTTTCACTCTCCTCTTCAACTGAATCTTCAGCATAGTTTCTAGAGGAAAGTTTTGAGAGTCAAAATCCTGCTTTCCCCACAAAGCCATTCCACAGGACTGTACCATAGTCTCTGTCCCCAGCAGGCTTCATGTTTGCATTCCATGTTATATCTAGTGAAGAGAGGCTGGCCTAAGCAGCAGCCAAAACAACAAATGCACTCAACTGGCAGGCAGAATATATATATATATATA
>QLTV01002265.1:20959-45318 GCA_003457575.1 Thermophis baileyi | reverse complement strand
GTATGTATGTATGTATGTATGTATGTATGTATGTATGTATGTATGTATGTATGTATGTATGTATATAGCTATAATGTCATGTCCAAAGCAATGCCTGTTTATTTTATATAGCTATAATGTCATATCCAAAATAGCTAGGAATGGCATACAAATCCTGCTACACCCAGTTCAGTGAACCTAATATAGAGTAAGAAGTTATGGGCAAATATGTTCAGATGAAGTGCTTTTCTGTTAAAGGCACCTGCAAACCAAAGAAGTCTTACCTGCCCCGAGAGCTCCGCCTGGCCACTGAGGGCTGGCAAGCAGGGCACTGCCATTCTCCTTCTGGGATGTCATAGAGGGCTGGTCTCAGGCAAAACAGGTGGAAAGCTTTGTTGCATTCATCACACAGGATGAGTTTGTCATCCTCACCTGAGGGAACAGGGCAAAAACAATTCGGTAATCCAAAGAACAAAGAGGAGAAATAAACAAGCAAGCATGTTGGAGAACAGCCTTTGACAGGATTGTCCTCGATAGGTGGCTGTAGTTCAATTCTTTGGAAATCTGCCCATCTACTAAAAAAAGAAAAAAGCTGAGATAGTTAAAAGGTATCCTGGGGAACCAGGTGATTGCAGGTAGAAACTCACCAGTTTACTCACTATAGGAGGCATTTTGTATTGTACAATCACACAATGTTTTCAAAACTCCAAATAGAATGTTGGATCAAGTAGTCAAAAAAGCTTCCTATCCCAATGTATACTGTACACTAAGCTCCTTGAGGGACAAAAACATAATGAAAACCTGAAAAAAATAGAACAGTGGGTACCTATATCTTTTTCTGGGGGAATGGGAGGGCAACCGCTTTATGTATTCACAGGATACCTTCCTTTAAAGGCTTTGACAATATTAGAAGTCTAGCAGTTGATTCAAAGTCTGGAATACCCACCTTTCTTGCGACACACTTTGCATCTGGCATTTTCTGCAGACATGTCCCACTTGATGCAGGCATCCAACATACCAAGCAGCACGTGCATACGTGAGAAGGTTTGTGCCTCACGGATTGCCACTTTCCATTTCTCCACAGCTGAAGCAACCTAGGGGTAGAACAAGGACCTTAGGGCCAAACTCCCAGCAATTGGAAGGAATTTTGTGATCATTCCCTAGAATTCACAGCAGCTATCTTTTAGGCACTACTAAAAATTCTTCTCCCCCACAGCCTCAGAAGCTCATAACTCTTGTTCAACTTCACATGGCCAGCTTGAAACCAGCTGCATTCTTGACTTTGAAATCTGAACTAAATTCTTGCCCATCAAAGAGAAACAAACAGTAGAACTTTAGCTGTTAACTCTAGGGACAGCTGGGGAGGCAAGGACTTGCTAGGCTGCCCTCTAGTGGAGACCTTGGACAACATACTGTATACGGCAACATATATAACAGCACTATAAGGGGGGGGGGAACATGGTGGACAAGCAGCACCAGTGGCCACCAGCATCAAATAAAGATGCTCAAACACAAGGATCTTCTGAATAACTATGCTCAGGTGCTAATTGCTTTGCAGTTCTATCACAACCAAAGAACATGGAAACGAGCAAATTCAAATAAACTTCCAATTAATGGCTAGTTAGAGGATATGCAGCCCTCTCTATAGATGTAAACCTGTTACTGCATTAAATAGAAAAGACAACATGGGCAAATCTTAGGGCACCTGAATTAATGATCTCCTAGTAAAGGGAACTGAATGTCAGAAGAACGGCTGAGCTCTGCTGTTAATAGCAGTTCAGGAGCCAAATAAAACCATCTATTTCTGCAGAGTTGCACATTCCCCTCCCACTGAATCCAAGGAAATGCCGAATAAACCGGACGGCTAAGAAAACAAAATTTCACACCAGTCTAGAATTCCCTCCTCATTGCTCATTGGGATAGACCTGGATCCAGAAGTAGCCAGGATTATAGCGCCCCCCCCCCGAATGCTCAGAATGCTTGCTTCTCAGACACATTAGCTTTCCAAAGACCTACTCCTAGAGATTTGGTGCTATCATACTGGGCCAAAGAAAACTTGAAGCTCTTGGCAGCTTTTGCTTCCCCGAACTGGAAAAAGAATCAATGCACTCAGGATGACTTTCCTATAAAGTAAGGGTCAGTGGTATCCCCCTAGGATCTTAGTATCAATCTGAAGGTTTCAGTATCTTAGGCCTTAGGGGAGAGAGGAAGGCAAATAAATTCAAAAGTAAGGTAAGGGACCACATAATGGCGCAGTGCAAATTCACTAGCCCACAGAGAAGCAATTTATAATGTCCTGTAATCTACCATATGCGTCAGACATTAAAGGACAAAAAAAAAACATTTGCAGCCATGGAACTACAATGAAAAGGGCAGTTAAGTTGGTAACATTTTGTCCCTCAGGCCTGGCTGCATTGATTCTTTCTAATCTATAGTATAGCCTCCATTCTCTTGGCAGCAAGACAATGCATTTCGTCATATAGACATCAGTCACAACACTGGCCAAGTAGGGAAGAGGAGAAACAGATGACAACATACAAGCCAGACAACTATACAGTAGCAAACAACAGCCAAAAAGAAGCAGCTGTTCTCAATGGAGACTTCTAGAATAAAAATAATCAGGAATCATTTTGAAAGGCAAACAAAAGTTTGTAAATTTCAAACAAAGATCGTACTTTTCATATGTTGAAAATGGTGTCCATTTCTTAAGGAAGTCTCTCCATTAAAAATATAATGAAAATGACCACAAAGAATTATCATCTCATGATGTTAGATGGTACTCATGTCTACTCGGAAACACTGATCTTAGACAAGAATGACAGCCTTTCATAAATTATAGGCTTTGAGTCTTTTTGTAGCAGACTCAAAGAACAGCAGCTTCTGCTTTCCATTTGAGGTATTTTTTTTTTAAAGTGGGGGGGGGAAGGGAGAAGATGCAGCCTCTCTTATACCTCACTGTAGAAAGAAAGGCCGCGCCATGAAGTAACACCAATAACTCAAGCTCAAACAGCCTACATATGCAGCAACAACTTCATGCAATCTGTTCAGGCTTCTGTTGCCTTTTCAATCTAGAGATGTTTAGCTTATATCTACAATAATCAAGACCTTGGCTTCTTCTGCTACTCTCTTCTCTTCATCAACTTCCTCAGCCTTGGCAACAGCATCCTCCCCTTGATGTTTCCTTCTCTTCTGTTTGGGAGCCATGAAGCCTTGCAGAAACTTCTTGATGACACTGGCCTGCAGAGCAATCACACACTCCCCAAAATCTTTTAGGCTCTCCAATGAACAGACCTAAGTAGAAAAACATTGCTATTATTTATTTGTAGCATGTGCAGGGCTTTCCATTTCTTATCCATATATTTTTGCTTCCATTCGTCAGATGAGAAAACGACCGCACAAGCAAATAGGGCTACGGTATTCTAGGCAAAACTCTAATAGTAAAACAGGTTGAGTAAAAAACAGCACTTTAGAACTCCTAAATGGCACCCAGCATACTTTAGATACTACTCTACTACAGTGTTTTATCAATTTTAAACCCAACTTTGCTATTGCAAATAACATGTCAACTTTCCACAGAACACGAGTATATTATCTATTTCGTGTTCTTTTTCAAGAACTTCTACTTCCTTGAACGGTCACTAAACGAACAGTTGTAAGGTGAGAACTGCCTGTATTTAAAATAAAACACTCCAGAGGAGCTTCAGAGCAAAGTGGCACATTTTAAGGGATGTTCAGAATTCAAGATCTGGAGTTAATAAGGCATTCCCTATACTTTAGAATTGGACACACTGTTCAAATATTCCCCATGTGTGTACATCAGTACTACTACTCACCCTGGCTTCAAATTCTCCCTCACTGATGTATCCCAGACCTCCTTTCTGCAACCGCGTGGCAACTTCAATAAGATCACTGCGCAAGAAGTTTAGCAATTCCTGGCTGCCATCACACGACTTCAGACCTGGGTTCTGTTTCCGAGCCAAATGAATGGAATGCAGGATATCTTGATACCTGAGAGGAGAAGATAACTTAGGGGATAACTTCCACCTTCATGAGCCAGGGTGGAAACAATTAAGAGATGTAGGTTGTAAGTTCTGCATAATGCTATAAGCTGAAAATTTATAGCTGATCCAAACTGCAAGCACAGAGTAACCAAAGTACTGCTTGGTCCAGAAATCAAATGCTGACGCTTAGGAATTCAAAATGTTTTTGTAGCCCTGCAAAAGGTTATTTTATACTAGTGCTTCAGTTAAATTGTTTATTCAAGCTTGCTAAAAAGTTATGAAATGTCTTTTGGAAAGCAGAAGCTAATCCTTTTGTACAGCTATGGCTGTTAAAAAAGTTCTGGAAAAACTTAATCTATACTTGAAGCATCATTATGAAACTTCTCAAATCTTTTGCCCATAAGCAAACATTAGCCCAAAACAATAACAATCAGCTTTCCGGTAAACCATTTCTTCTTCCAAACTGTCATTATGTAGGCTGCTGGCATTGAAGTGACAAAGCCATAGAATTTCACTAACAAAGGCAAAAATCATTTATCGAACAATTTCATAAATTCATTGTATTTTCAGTAGGCGTATACAAGTGACATATAGTTTTGCAGCAAGCGAAGAGGAAGCCTCACCTGTTCTGTAACCGATCTTTCAACTGGCTCTCTCTTATCCCATGGGAATGCAAGCAGGCTAGCAGTTCATCCAACTCTTTCAGACTGTCACAGAGAAACCTGGAAGACAGGATAACTTGTTCAATACTCTCACCGACAGTAATACAATAAAAGACATATGGAACTACAAATGTTTCAACCGTGCCAGATAAATTACTAATCCATCTCACTATTTCAGACCAACTATTTATTCAGGTACTTATGACATTTTCTATATTATCAAAAAAAATCTGCATCTGTTTTAAGGATACGATGGCTTACACACAAGTAAAGTTTTATAATACTAAAGTCTTACAAAACACTGCAATGAATTTAGCTGTGTTGGATTACAGGTAATCCTTGACTTATAACCATTCATTCAGTGACTGTTTGAAGTTATGACAATTTTAAATGAAGGGACTGACAACCCATGTTATACCCATGGCCCCATGGTCATGGGATCAAAATCCTAGCACTTGGCAGCCTGCTCGCACTTATGACCACAGAAGTACTGCAACTCCCCCACTCACCTCTCTCTCCCCCATCTATGCCCTTTTGACCTCTACTGCCCCAGCTAACTTCTTGCTCCCACTCCTGACAAAGCAGACTAGGCCTGGCTACTGGGTCATATGGGGCTGGCTTCACACAACAAAAAAACCCAAATAAATGCACAAAGCAGCTTAAAGGGGCCAAAATGCACCAAAATTTCCCTTTGTGCTGCACTGCTAGCCATAAAATTTACTTAATGACAGCAACAGGAATTGCCTGGGTTTCAGTCACTAAGTGATGCAGTCATGCGACATCTCACTTTATAACTGCATCATTTAGTAAACAAAATTCCAGTCCCAATTTATGATCGTAAATCGAGGGCTACCTGTACTATTTTAGATATGCAGTTTAGCATTTTAATGACCTTTGAAAGTAAAATTAAGAGTCACATAACTCAGCATTTGGACACCTTTTTCATTGGACAAATTATACTATTTTTGCCCTCTACTGGTAAACAAATACATAGCTCTGGAAAAATGAGGGCTTCAAAGAAGCAGACAACAAAATGTTCTGCAAGCAGGAATGGATCTCTGGCACCCTTCAAAAGAAAGGTCTTGTGGTCTACATTTTGACAAAATTCTGAATCAACAGTTGTTTAAATCAAACATTCTAATTAAAGGTTTTTAGATTTCAATTCTATGACACAACACTCACCAATCAGAATATAGGATAACAGAGTTGGACGGGACCTTGGAGGTTTTCTAGTCTAACCCCCTGCTCAAGCGGTAGACCCCATACCATTCTGGACAAATGGCTGTCCAATCTCATTTTAAAAACCTCCAGTAATGGAGCACCCACAACATCTGGAGGCAACTGTTCCACTGATTAACTGTTCTCACTGACAGGAAATTTCTCTTTAATTCTAGTTTGAATCTTTGTTATGCCTCCATCTGTTACAAATTCAATGCATGATAAACTGTTTTCAAAATATATCAGTTTCTAAAACAATTAAATGGTAATTGCCAATGAAACTACAGGTAGTTCTTGATTTACAACTGATCTATTAACAACCATTTGAAATTACAACAGGCCCAGAATGGTTGCTGTACATACAGCCTGTAAACCATTTCTGTCCATTATAAAATGTTGTGCCACAGACCCCCGGGCCATGCAACCATGACTTTACAACCAGTTGCAATGCTCTGCGATCATGCAACCACAATTTATGCTTTTTTTGCCAGTTTCCGGCAAAAAAATACCCATTCAGAAAATACACTATATAGATGGATGTGTGGAATTCCAGGATGGTTTAGAAGGACAAAACAGTATGGGGAAGTACAGTGAATGGTGTTATTCCTTTTTCGTTTAATTCCTTTAGATTATTAATTTTCACTCTTTTCTATTCTGCATAATGATAAACATGTGTATAGCCATCCAGAACATTCTGAATACTTCTCCAAAAGTTTAAATACCCAAATTTCAATTGTGAATAGATGGTATGAGAATAGAAATACATCAAATATTATTCCCCACCCAATTTTTTTGTTGATAGGTATGGGGAAAAGTCCATCTCACCACAGGTTCTGTCCCTGTTTTGGTACTGATGTCTCAACAGGTATTTCTGGAATATGCAGGATCCCTTGTGGGGTGTTCAAAACACTGCCTTCCACCAAGTTTTCCTGTGCGTCTGTGAACATTATAAGATAAGTAACAAAACAGTTTTATTTGCAATGTTTCCACCGCTACTTTATAAAGCAAAGCCTCACAACACCTCATTAAGCTATTTTGTAACTATCCAGGGAAAGCAGAGATGTTTACGTGCACAGCTTTATTGTATTAGTGTACTTTTTAACTTTGTATGTTCCTTTAATTGGAATTATAGGAAGCAAGCTACATTTAACACTATCTTAACAAATAACTTCATTTATAAGAATTAAGACATTAAAAATTACGCTACGCACTCCATTAATTTTTTCCAATTTTACTACTTCTGGCCAGTTGAAAAATGTATTTTAGCTATCTATAAAGTGTGTAAAATTTAAACGATATGCTTCTTCAGTTTGTTTACTAAATGTAAATCAAATTCCAATCGCTGCAATTTTATCCAGAAAACCCGCATCATTATACCAATGGTTGAACAGGTAATTCATGGAAAGTAAAAATACTGGAGGTGTGTCCATGCACTTGTGTGGAAAATATTTAAATTAGTATTTTCCTTAAGAAAATGCATAATGCTAAGCAAAAGGTCAGACAGAAATGGTGCAAAATTGGAAGTCCTGTGTATCAGAGAGACAGTATACCTGCATTTCACAAGATACTGTGATTTCTACAGGGCAATCTGGCTTGCTTTTTTGGGCAGGAGATAACAGATTTACTTCACCATTTTATCTGAAGTCCCTGGATTATAGCACTCTTTTCCATATAAATCCTACCGTAAAGATAAACTGACTGAACAAAAAGATCCTAATGAAAAGCATTATCTAGAGAAAAACATTTAATGAGTGATTATTTTAAAGAATATGGCAGTTGTTGAATATTAATGTTAAATATAAATATTTAATATTTGTAATGTAAATACAATATATAGTGTCTATGTACCCTGTTTCCCCCAAAATAAGACATCCCCTCATAATAAGCCCAATCGGGCTTTTGAGTGCATGGCAATAAGGCCAAACGCTTATTTCAGGGTTCAAAAAAATATAAGACAGGGTCTTATTTTCAGGGAAACACGGTAGCTGAAGGAAAAGGTTTAATTTCCAATGATACGAACATGGTTCCACCAAAATTGACTAATCCAAAAGAAAGACAAATCTGGGCTAGTGTCACCAGTCTAATAAAGGGATTTTATATTTGATATTCATAACAACACTTCAGACATTTCATTTGTTTCACCTAAACAAGATGAGAAGTAATCAAGCTTACCTTGCTGGTAATCTTCCTCCTCCTCTTCCTCCTCCTCCTCCTCCTCTTCTTCCTCCTCCTCACTTGGAGGCGTAAAACTATAATCTATACCATCATGCACCCACCCCTTCTCTATGAATAAGCCAGGAACTTCATCGGAGAAGAGCCAATATCTAAAATAAAGAGATCGTATTAGATGTGAGGGAGCAAAGTAGTTTTCTACATCCAACCCTCAGAAACCGGTCCAATTTCTATGCCAGTAAACACACCTGGCTGCTCAAAGTGGAAAGCAAAGTTTAACTACATAACACTCTTAATGAAGAAAAATAGGAGTACTTCAAACTTCCTAGAAAGCCAATGTGGTGCAGCAGCTAAGATACTGAGCTAGTCCAGGGGGAAGAGGGAAAGTACTGCAGGCTACTTCTGCTGATCACCGGCTGCCAGCAGTTTGGCAGATCGAATCTCACCAGGCTCAAGGTTGACTCAGCCTTCCATCCTTCCGAGGTGGGTAAAATGAGGACCCAGATTGTTGGGGGCAATATGCTAACTCTGTAAACCGCTTAGAGAGGGCTGTAAACCACTATGAAGCGGTATATAAATCTAAGTGCTATTGCTATTGCTAAATGGGACAAAAATCAAGCCCAGCTTCAACCATAGAAACTCTGCTCTCACCTCAATGTATGCTATAGGGCCCTTATTGAAGGAAAAAATGGTGGCACAAGTGCTACTTTGAGCTCTTTGAGGAAAGGTGGGGTATAAGTCTGCTATATTCATGTGTAGCAATAAGTAATAAGACAGATGAAATGCAGCTGAAATGCACATGAATAAAGCAAGAGAGCTTGCAGTAAAGTGACTCAGGATAAAATAAGCAGGAACTGTGAGTAAAAGTAGAAGCATGAGGGAAATGGGGCAACAGGGAAGTGAAGTAATTAGGAAGTAACAAAATGTTGCCTTGATAGTTGGGAGAGGATAAGATTCCCTAAGACTTCCTGAACAGTAAGGAAAGAAACACAATTACAGAGAATGATACAGTATGGTGGAGATATCTGAGCAGACAGGCTCTGTGTATTAAGATGCAGCTATCTGTGCCCTATAATTGTGATTACATCTAAATAAATCAGGTCCTTCATCTAGTGTTAATAAAAGTGATACGAGACCAGTAATCAACACTTAAGAGGAAGGACTTGTCTAAAACCAGTTCCTGGCATCTTCAATTAAGTCCTGATATAGGGAATTTTTCCACAGTCCTCATCATCCACAAAGATATTCCTTCATTCCTACCTGTTGTGATTACGGTCTGTGCCTATCGGTGTCCTGCGCATGACCAGCTTTGCTTTGGCAATACCATCTTGAAAGGCTTTTTCCGCTGCAACTTTATGCTTGCGAATTCTTTCTTCCTCTGCTTCTTTTTCAAGTTTTACTAGCAGAGCAGCAGAAAAAACTGTATTAATTCCCCACAGTATTAAACTTGTTTAATTTTTTCTTAAACTGAATACTTAGTTCCGACCATTGCAGTGTCCCTGCCATCACATGATTATCATTTCTGACATTCCCTATTGGCTTCCCATAAGCAAAGTCAATGGGAAGCCAGAAGGAAGTCAGAAGTTGGGGTCAAATGAGGTCCTCGCATAACCATGGTAACTGGGGACTGCCAGAATTGCTATCATATGTCAGTGCAGTCATGTGACATCATGCTTTATGACCAATTCTGGTTCCAATTGCCACTGTAAGCTAAGGACTACCTGTAAGCAAGGCAAATACAGAATTTCTCATTCTGATATTAAAATCATGCTATATAATTTTTCCTAGGAATTCATTTACACATTTATTTGCCAGGTATCCACTGAAATACCAAGCAATGCAACTGCAAGTGCAAATTTGGCCCAGCTGTTATATTTATACTGAAGGGAAAAAAATCCCAAAGTCTCCCTCAAATTGCTATTGATTCCCAGCGATTACCGTATTTTTCAGACTACAAGACGTACCGGACTATGAGACGCACCTAGATTTAGAGGAGGAAAACAAGAAAAAAATAGTTTTCGGCCTCTGGGCGTCACGTTTTCGGCCTCCCCGGCCCCCAGAAGCATTCTGCAGGCCAAAAATGGGCGCATTTTTGGCAAAAACAGGACGCACAGAGGATTCGAGAGGCCAAAAACGGGCCTGTTTTTGGCGAAAACGGGCCCGTTATTGGAGAAAACGGGACGTGCGGAGCACTGCAGAGTGCTTCTGGGGGCCGGGGAGGGCGAAAACGCGACGTGCTGAGGGTTCGAGAGGCCAAAAACAGGCCCGTATTTGGTCTATAAAACGCACCAAAATTTTCACCCACTTTTTTTTGGGGGGGGGGGAGTGCATCTTATACTCCAAAAAATACGGTACATAGAAGCTCCTGGCAAAAATATAGACATGCCAGTGCCTTGAGTTTTCACAGGCTAGTCTATCTAGGGATTTCCAGATAGTCTCCCATCTAACTAGCAGTTCCAATCTGCTCAGGATTTGAGTTTAGTAACTGCTAAAGAAATTGCAAAAAGATAGCATCAGGCTACACAATATTCCAATCCTTCAATATTTTCAGAGAGATGGCATTGAGACTACCCCCTTCTGAATTGAAATGGATTGATAGCCCGCGTAACATCGATATCCAAACTAATTGTTAACTGTAAGTTATTCCTGGCCCAGATAGCTTTTATGGACTCAGATGAATATCTGAATAAATAGTTCAGATCTTCCTGTTCCTCTATCAAATTTAGCACAGGTATGCACAAAGACAAAAGCAGCAGATGTGTTTATCTGTCAGCAAACATCCTTTCTCTACAGCAGGTTGGAGATTACAGTCCTTCCCCTGGCAGTTATGGATGTTAGTAGCCCAATGGAAACTTTAAATCCTCCCACAACAAAAAAGCTACTCTTTTAATTACCTCGCATTTCCATTTCCTGCTGCTCTTTCTCTTTCTTGGCCTGAATTGCCATAAGCCTCCTGCTTTTGACTGTGCTGATCATGTCTTCTGCTTCTATATCCATACGTTGCTCTGATTTGACTGTTTTCTCTGGTTCCCCTTTCTTCTTTTCGCCCTTCCCCAAGCCATTTTCCTCTTTGCCATTCTCTTTGTTCTTGGCCACCATCTCTTTCCGTTTTTGCTTTTCTGCCCTCTTCTTATCATTCTCCTCTTTCAGCATTGCCAGCCGTTCCTTCCACAATTCAGCTGACATCTGCTGCTTTGCTTCCACGTGATCCTGCACTGAATAGGTCATTAAAATCCGATGGCAAAGAGCTGTGAGGATTTGCAGTTTCTCCTCGGGGGTCAGCTCAAAGAACTCCGTTACCTCCAATTTCTCCAGGAATTCATCCTGTACTTCATTGTCTTCAAAAGCTGCCAAGTCTTTGTTCTCTTCTGCATTCTCCGAAGCTTCGCTTTCCTCCTGTATATCTGACTTGCGCAGACAAAGGCGAACTAATTCAGAAACAGAGTGCAAAGTGAGGGGAATCTCAGACAGTTTCATCCCCAGCTCCAAGTAGTCTTCTGCAATCTCGTCTTGCAGCAAAGTCTGGAGAAGAATGACCAAAATTCTGTTCAAATACAGAAAACCCCCTTTTTCAGCACAAAGAGCTTCCATAAGAGAAACAGCAGTGATGGGATACTGAGCATCTGGAAGCAGTAGCCCTGAGTAACAACTCAGAAACTCCACAACCATAGCCACATCCCCAAAGAGGGTATTAGGGAGTCCTTCTGGAGTATCCACCAGCTTAAAAGTAGGCATGTTGTTGCCTTTGATATCCTGGTCCTCATATCGCTTCTGCTTCTCTAGCCTCTCCATCATTTCCTTTTCCCGACGCTCTTTGGCTTTCTCCTTCAGCTTCTCCTTCAGCTTCTCACGTTTCTTCTTCATGTATTCTTTGCGCTGATCCTCTGTCATGGAAGCCCAGTTTTTCCGGTGCTCTAATAGTTCGTAACGCTTTTGCACTATGCCTCGTAGCTCCTCAGGAAGACGAGCACGATCCTCACTGGACAGCAACCGTGCAGTTTTTGAAATTATGCAGGAAAGGGCACTCTTCTTGTCCTCGCGGTCTTTGTTCTCTCTATAATAAGCAATGAGGTGAAGTGCAGCAGGTGGAAGATGTTTCGGAGGTTTACTGGAAGACCTGGGACTTCCAGCTGAGCTTCTTGGTGCTCTTGGGACTTTAGAAGTACCTTTCGTCATGTCTAGAAGTGTCATCTGTTTCATTTTCATCTTGGAATCTTTTTTGGGAGATCTAGATTTTCCAGATTTCTGCCCATTCAACACCTTTTTGTTTTTCTGTTTTGGATCCAATGATTTCCCAAGCCTCTTCTTATTGAAAGTGCCAAGTTTTCCAGGCGCCATGATATTCATCATCTCCTCCAGCTCCTCTGTAGACAATTTCGGGGTTTTGAAGTTCTTAATTTTCAGCGGGCAATCCACAATTGATTTATTTAAATGCACACTGCACCAAAGTGAAGGATTCAGCCGCTGTCCTGTGGAAGAACCATCTGATTTGGGCTTCTTAGGTTTCCTATCAGGTGATGAAGTACTCTTCCTCTTTGTTGAAGGATTGAGAGTCAAATACTGGAATCAAAGCAATGCAAACTGTAAATTATCTGCATTTAAAATTGAACACGAATTTTGCTTGCACTAGGGAGAATCTACCTCAAATGTGCATAAGCCAAAAATACAAAACAAACAGAGAGCTCTTAACTGACTACACCATATATCTTCTCTATAAACATTCAATAGCAGAGAAATCTACTAGTGCTCCAATTGTTTCAGATGGAAGGCCCTTTGAAATGTGTTATCAAAAGTCCTTTGAAACGTTGGTACATCCTAGTCTATTCTTACAAAAAATTAAATACGAATTGTTAAATGACATTTTCAGAAATTTCTACAATCTGAGGCTTAGAATGAATGGAAGGACCATTCAATCTTGCCGAAGGAGTTGGGCCTTCCACTTATTTTTTCACACTAAAAGAGAATGGTCCATTCTGCAGCAAGACATCCAGGCAGTAGCTCAAGACTTGTGGGATGCTACAAAATTCAGAGAGTTTGCTGTTGAATCAGAACATCATTAAGCGGGCATTTCTATAGGAAGAGGAAAATTGAGATTTCTGAATTATGAGCTTGATTTCTCTCCTGCAAGAATATGGCAACACAAGAACCTCAAACATGGAGCTCATCAGACATAATGTACTCAGGCTCCCTACCTTCCTGCCTTAAAACTTTTACTTCAAAATTATGTGGGAAATATACATATTTCAAAATATTCTATCGGCTACCAGCAATATTTTTAATTCACAGAACACATCAAGACTTCATATTCTTAAGAAGAAAAATGGGTAACTATTACCTACTACATACTTTATTCTGAAACATATCCTAACACTCAACATGAAGTCAAGGATGGAAGGAATATCTGTGAGCTAAAGGTGATGGATGGCAAGAAATGTGAATGGAGCTTGCTGTTCCATTACTTTCTTTCCTTTTCTCCGCTTTGGTTTGTGGTGCAGGAAACTGGGATATTTAGTAATGGTTTGAAGATTAAAATTAATGTCAGAGATATGTGAATTTTCAAAATATAAGCTCAACAAAATAACTGAAGCTTTGATGTCCACCTCTATGTTGAATTTAAGGTTTCTTGAAGAAAGTTAACTTTGTCTTCTCTATGTTTCATTGTTGGGTATACAGGTAGTCATCGACTTACGACCATTCATTTAGTGACTGTTCAAAGTTACAACAGTGATGAAAAAAGTCACTTGCAACCAGTCCTACACTTACAACTATCACAGTATCCCTGCAGCTATGTGATGAAAATTCAGGCGTTTGGGAACAACAGCTGCAGTATTCTAGAGTCACGTGATCACTATTTGCAACTTTCCCAGGAGGCTTCCAACAAACAAAGTGAATGAGGGAGGCCAGATTCATTTAGCTATGCTGGCTGGAGAATTCTGGGAGTTGAAGTCCACAAATCTTAAAGTTGCCAAGTTTGAAGATCTCTGCATTAGACAAAGTGCCCAACCCCGCATCCTAACCAATTCTGGCATAACATATTCTTTAAATTCCAAATGTGTTCATCATTTAACAAGGTTAAGCAT
This sequence comes from Thermophis baileyi, assembly GCA_003457575.1. NCBI lineage: Eukaryota > Metazoa > Chordata > Lepidosauria > Squamata > Dipsadidae > Thermophis > Thermophis baileyi. Next base: position 31,206 of record QLTV01002265.1, on the reverse strand, counting down.
CCCAGGATAAGATAACGAATATATATTTCAAAATCATTATTTCAGCACCTGATGACAAACAGTGGCACACTCTTTTGAAAAAAAGGCAGGAGGGGGCAAATCTCTCTCTGATATTGCCTTATTTTCCATAAAGGCCTAAGAATAAATATCCATGTGAAAATGACTCCTATTTTTCATCACCACACAACTCAGACAGATCTTGCCTTATTTCTCACTTTATGTGGGTCAAGCAAGAAGTCACTGAACTTGCTGGGAAGGGAATACTTCTTCACCAACTCATCTTCAACTACCCAGGGAGCATTCTCGCCTGTTCCAGCGCGAAGTGCATTATGACGAATGAAATATCGCAGAATCTCTTTGTTTGGTGGCCGTTCTGTTCGAATCAAACTGTCTGCTGGCACACTGTTGATGATCTTGAAAGATAAAAAGAAATGTTTCAGACAGGGTTTTTAACTGATGGTACAGAAACAATAAATTAGTAGTTTAGAGCAGATCCCAGATAAGTCGCTGAAAGTTTAACACTTATCTTAAATGATACATATATTGTAATAACAGAAAGTTTGTAAGCATACAGGTATACTAACGATATGTATATGTGTGTGTATGTACACACACACACACACAAAACCTATATTTAAATATAGTTTATGGTAGTTATGTTAACTGCTTCTTAAAATGTTGAGACAGGAGTGGCTAACAGACAAACTTAACAATCTACTCACCTTGTCTTCATTTTGCAACTTAACATCATATTTGTGTGGTAAGAATTTTGGAGGAACCCATTTCCTTTCTTCTTTTTTCAGAGAAGTAGGAAGCTTCCGAGGAGATCGGCGTGCCCGGTCACCTGCCCAATGAAGAAAGAAAGCAAAAACATTAGTTCTGTGCTTTAGCAGTTTTATGTGTGTGCCTGCACCACTGTGCTTTAGAAAAATACTTTCACTACTGCTGCTATAAATGTAAAGATTATTAATATGTTACATTAAGGGACCCCCAACCTCTGGGCCGTGGCCCACTAGTGGGACATGATCAGCTTGCAACAGGGCTACTGAAACGGCGGGCAAGCGCGCACACATCCCCACTTGCATGACCAGAGGGTGAGCACGCGTGCCCACACTCCATTTGCATGAGCGGCAGGTGCGCATGCACGCCGCTCATGCAAACGGAGCTGAGCGCACTTTCCAGCTACTCACACAGAACCAACTTCCCCCACCACCCCCCGGTCCACAAAGCCAGAAAGGTTGGAGAACTCTGCATTGCATCATTAAACTGTGGTGTGAAAGTGTACCCTGTGTATGCTCTTGAGTGATATTGATACTGAGCTTTGAGATAGTGTATGTTTAAAAATCTTTTCTACAGGACAAACATTTCCAATTTTATTTTACTGACACACAGGCAACTCAAAAATGTTCAGACAGAGTGCTGGATAGAAAATTGCCTTTTATGTTCAGAATTCAAACCAAGCACTTTTTCCGTTTCCTGCATAACTGTAAACAGATAAAGTTACTGCTTATCATAAACACACGTGACCATAAAATGTACATGCTTAATAGCAAGTAGTAACATATGTAATGCTGCTGGATCAGCACACTTTTATTTATTAGATTTTTGTCCTGCCATTACTTTATAAGTAACTCAAGGCAGCAAACCTTTTCGAGAACAGTGATTCTCTCCAGATCAAGACTGCTTTAAGCAGTCATCTATTGGCCATACATGCAATTTTGCAGTTTACTCCTAAATAAGACTTAAAGCTGGTTCCTTTCATTTCAGTCAATGGCTTACTTACTCAGACTCTCTCTTCTGCTATCATCTTCTTTCAATGCTGTCTCCTTTTGATTTTCCTGTACAACCTGGCTGGTATTCTCTTTGTCACTGGATGGGGAGTCACAGGCTGCATCTGTTTTCTTCTCAGTAGCCTCCTCTTCTGCTGCTTTCTCCAATGGATGTATTTTTATCACCTTGACACGTAGTACTTTCTCTTTTCCAACCTGAAAAAAAAAGGCAATTTAGAACTAGGCAGAGAATTATTTCCCACATTCAGTAATAATTTGTGAAATGATTACTGAGAGTTGGGAGTGTCATGTCTGAAGGTAGACTACCTTTAGCAACACCAAGCTTTGCATGTGGCAACCTTCTTAAGACATAGCTGCACTTTGGGGCTTACAGAGACCTTCGGTGATGTGATTGGTTATATGAGAGAAACCCTTTGAACTATCCCTAATCCTTCAGTATTTTGATTTTCATTGTATTCACAGTTTCATCTAAGTTATATTCATAGATTTCATAGAAATCCTGGGTAAGCAATACACAAAACAGTGTACTAGGTCATGTCCCCACACTGAGTCAGTATTAACCATCTTTATTAAAAAAAATATGAATTCCTAGGAGAGTCCAATGAAAATCAGATGTCAATCTGATGGGTCTTCAATATTGTCACCAATGCAGCCTGCCTCTAATGACACAGGTTTATGAAGTGAAACATCTCTTCTTCATCAAGAGATCCCTATGTGTCTCTAGATGATTGTGAAGCTGGAAAGAGCTATAAAACCAATACCTAATCATAACCCTCCCTGAAAAATGAGAAAAGTAATCACAATTGGAAGAAATTGGCAATGTTAAGGGGATTAAACTTTTGCAAGCTTAAGCCATCCATTGTAACCCTTCAATGCACTGCCTGTAAAACATGCCAAAATGTTTGCCTCAGGATTCTAAGAGACTCTAAAGGCCACAAAAGGATGCTTAGAGTTCTAGGGCAAGATTGGTCACAGGTTCATCTAATGCAGTGGTTCTCAACCTTTCTAATGCCGCAACCCCCCGTGACCCCCTCCCCGCCACCCCCTCCCCGCGCGCAATGAGGTGACAAAGGGGGCGTGGCACCAGGGGTGAAATGCTCCCAGTTCGGCCGTGCCTGCGGGTCGCCGGACAGCCGGTAGCCACGGAAGCAGGAGACTTCGCCCACCCGCCCAGATGCCGCCATTTGAGTTCTTTTACCCTCTGCGCATGCGCAAAGCGTTCTGTGCATGCACAGAGGGTAAAAGAACCCAAATGGCGGAGTCCGGGCGGGTGGGTGAAGTCTCCAGCTTCCGTGGCTACCAGCTGTCCGGCGACCCGCAGGCACGGCCGAACTGGGAGCATTTCCAGGATGGCGGGCTAGTGCGCAGCGACTCCTGTGAAAAGGTCGTTCGACCCCCAAAGGGGTCGCGACCCACAGGTTGAGAACCGCTGATCTAATGCTTATCCCGTCAGGAACTCACCATACCCTCCATTTTTTTTTAAAGAAATGAAGACCGTCATGTCTAAAATGGAAATCAGCTATGTTAGGGATAGAGCAACTATCACATTTCTGATGTGGCATTATTTCCACAACTGTTTCTGAGAGATGAATTTATACCTGGTCCTTACCTCAAAATCACACTCTTCATCAACAGCAAATTTTGTCATAATCTCCAGCCAGGAAGTGTCCACCAGTTTTTCTAAAGAGATTGTATTATGGTGAACCATTTCCAGAACAAGTTTTTCATACCAGACTGGAAATTCCTCTTTCAAACTGAAAAGATAAATAGAAAACGATATAGCATAATTATGATAAAATAGCAATTTAAAGAATCAACTTCAACTGGAGAAATTGCAACATTCAAGAGACAATTCACAGAAACTGCTACTATAACTTGACTACAAATATGATTGTATCAATAGTCTTACTTTAATCCCCCTTTACTTAAAAGCGGTTAGGATTTAAGCATATCTCTAATTTGAGTGAATAGACATTAGGAAATTGTGTATTACTGAAATTAATTAAGCAAGCATGACCCTCTGCACTGACTATATAAGGATAGAACACTGCAGACTGTTGGAAAATTGGGAGGATGGATACATATTTCTGCACATTGGCAAAATGAGAGACATCAGAATTGTGTAACAAAATCTGTTTACCATCAATGAGAGCCAGTTTGATCTAGTGGTTAAGGCACTAGATTAGAAACCAAGAACATTGTAAGTTCTAGTTAGACATGAAAATCAAGTGAGTGACTTTAGGTCAGTCACTTTCTCTCAGCGCAATCCACCTCACAGGGTTACTTTTTTAGGGGAAATAGGAGGAGGAAGTATAAGGTATCTTCACTACTTTGAATTACTTCTGTATTGAATTTCTGGTCTGTCTTTACAACTGCAAATATGTGAAATTACAGATAATAAGGCCATCCCATATTTGATTTTTCTCTACATAATTTTTGAGGGGGCAACATTCCTACTACATACCAGCAATATGACTTGTATTCAACATGTCATCAAAACACACTAATAATTTTTGCCTGAAACCCTGATTCCCAATGGAAAAATGCCTTAAACAAATATACAACTGTAGTATACTAAAAATGCACAGGTTAGCATGAATGCATGATTCACTGCCAGAAAGTTTTTGGACTTTATACATATAATGGATTACATTCTGTATTTTTATGCAGCATATATATATATTTGTTTTCAATTATGCTATTTAATTAGACCAGTTTTTTGAGAAAGGCCAGTGAGAACTGCAATGTACAAAGTGTAATGAGAAAAAAATATATCACAGAGTCAGGCAATACCCAATCAGAAATATTTTCTTTAGAGTTTAGATATCCTTGCCTAGGTAGCTGAAGAAAAGCTTTCTCTTAAGAGACATGACTCATTCCAAGTATTTTCACAGGAAGCTCATTATTTGTCAAAAGTCCCCCCCCTTTTCATTCTTTAGGTTCTGTCTCTAAAAGCAAAAGCATTTGCATTGCTACTTACAGCTCAGCAACTTCCTGTTCCTCTTCCCAGGCCTCTTTGTGTGTCAGTTGACTACTCCCAGTACTTTTACAGGTCCATATTCGTTGGTTATATTTCTCTAGCCGTGCTTCATACTCTCTGAAGGAGCAACAGCTCAGGAAAATAAGGTGCACTTAGTTTTTAAACTATTGGATTAAATCAGCATTTTTTGTCATTTACACATAGACTCATTGACACATTATGATAAACAGTTACTAAATCAAGGTTTTATAATGATTAATATTTTAACATCTGAATAATTTAACTATAATCCTTGGATTGGGCATCATGCATAATTCTCTCCTTAGTACTATTTTTTGTTTCATAATGTAAAAGGGGCTGCACATATTTCGTCATGAGAAAACAGAGCCTCAGTAGCATGAATTGTGTATTTTAATATCTATTTTACTTACTGATATTTTCTAAATACATTTCTAAAACACATTTCATATACCAATAAATACTGTTCCAAATCAGATATCATAGTCAAACGATCTTTTAAATTACAAGGGATCAACTTTTCAGAAAATGGAACCACATTATCAGTTGCAAACAGATACTCTTTGTCCAGTACTAGCATAATGATATGACAGAGGAAAGCAATTTTTGTCTCATCTCCTCCCTGCATTACAGAAAAATTTAAAGTTGCCTAGGTAAAGTACACTTACCCACTGGCAATATGATTTGGGAAATAATATATAATTGAGTGTGTATTGGTTAAATCATCAGGCTAAAAACTGGGGGACTGTGTTCTAGTCCCAACCTTAGGCACAAAGCCAACTGGGTGATCTTGGGCCAGTCACTCTCTTTCAGCCTCAGGAAGCAGGCAATAGCAAACCACTTCCCAAATCTTGCCAAGAAAACTATAGGGGCTAATCCAAGCAGTTCCCAGGAATCAATACTGATATGCAGAAAAAAAGGGGGAAAATATATGCAGCCACAGCTAGCAGGTTGCTTCACATCCAGTTCACACCACAGAATGTTCTGTCTTTTAATTACTTATTTTCTTCACAGATTTTAATTATTTGGTCATTTAAATGGTTGCCGACCATCGAACAAAATTGAAACCATATTTTAATAGATATTTCCAACTGTACTTTGAAATTAAATAGTAGAAGCCACAGCAATTCCAACTTGGGCATCACAAAAAACTATGATCATCTTAAATTTGGAAATGGAAAATCTTAATACATAATAGAAACTGAAAAAAGGAATACTATGAAGCAATGTTTTTATTGCCATGTTGGAGCAATGGTTATGTTTAACTATACACATAAACTCAGTCGCAGAATTCAGTAGTTACTGAAAAATGTATTTAATGAGAACAACTACATGTTTGGGATAAATTTAATTAAAATTTTACTATGTACTAAGCACCAGCCAAATTATCAAAATATACAGCATACATAGTATTGTATTCCTATCAAGAAAACAGATTAATCCAGCCCTAGCTGAATTTCCTACTCAATTCTATAAGCAAACACCTCTACTGTGATTTGGTACAGAATGTAAGTAGTAAAAAAAAAAAAAAGAGAAGGAAGCTGGCACAAATAGCCAGGTTTTCCATTCTATGAATTTGAAATATGGTTCACCTGACAAGGTTCCCCTAAGAACAGGCATGCCCAACCCACGGCTCATAGGCCACAGGCGGCTCTGGACAGCTAGTATAGGTACTCTCCTCAGCTTATGACCATAATTGAGCCCAAAATTTCCATTGCTAAGCAAGATAGTTGTTAAATGAATTTTGCCCCATTTTATGACCTTTCTTGCTACAATTAAGTGAATCACTGCAGTTATTAAATGAATCTGGCTTCCCCTTTGACTTTGCTTGTCAGATAGTAAAAGATGATCACATGACCCTGAGACACTGTAACTATCATAAATACATGCCGGTTGCCAAGCAGCCAAATTTAGATCATGTGACCACGGGATGCTGCAAAGGTTGTGCAAAAAACGTTCATAAGTCACTTTTTTCAGTGCTGCTGTAACTTTGAGTGGTCACTAAAAGAATGGTTGTAAGTCAAGGACTAGTACTTTCTGGGTAGCAATTTATGTGTACTTGTATTGATGTATTTTAGGCCAATAAAACTGCATTGTGTAAGCTCATGTACATGGCTCACAATGCAAACAATAGAAAAGTTCCTTAAGTTAAAGCCAACATTTCTGACAATAGAAGGCAGATACACTTTGTTTTCCATAGAAATTCTCCAGAGCCTAAACTCTTTCTGCAAAATATGCAGTATACTTTCATTTGGCAGTACTATAGTCACCAATGTTAATTTTTTAATTAGGAATTTCAAAAGTGATCAATTTTACATAGAAAAGCTAAGGAATCACATGGCAATATGGGAACCAATATTAAATCTTTAGTAAAACATTCAAAAAATACAGTGCAATGATAATAAGGAACCAGGTGGCAATATAAAAAGGAAGAATTCAGAGGAGACATTAGCATTATTCCCCACCAACATACAAATACATTCTACTTCCAACTTCCTAAAACTGACTGTGTGAAAAAGAGCATAAAAGCTCAAAAATTTAGAAGGTTTATAGGGCTTTCTCTCCTTCAAATATTTATGTATTATTTAGCTTTTTAAAAACTATTATTATAGACTTACAATAAAAAATGGGTGATTAATCCACTGTCCAATAGTAAATAAGTTTTTCTGCATTTGTTCAAAATTCTGCTAACAGTTAACATGATTCCAATGAAATTTCTAAATGACCAAATACTGTCATCTTTTGCATATATAGTCATCAGGAGTAAATCCTGACACCTGTGTAACTAAATTTTGGAGAGTTGCAATTCAGGACATAAAAGAACTAATTATCCAAAACTGAATTGTGGTAAATTGTGAACTCAAATTTAAGCGAAGTGTCAAAAGGTTTCTCTTGTTCCCAAGCTTACTTTCTGCCTTTTTCAGGCAGATACAATTTAAACATATTTCAGAGTAGCATCTGTACTGTTTCCAATACCATACAATATCTATTAATATTAACTAGATTGCAAACAGAAAATCCAATAAATTATGCGAGTCCATTTTCTCTACCACTGAATCTCTAAAGGTAAAGTATCTATCACAATATTAGAAGTAGATCCGCTTTCAAAAACGCCTGGTGATCAGAAATGAGCCAAGGCTGTTCTGACAGATGGGGTAGAGGGAGAAAAGGTTTTGTTAAGAGGAAGGGGCTCTCTTGGGTACAAGACAAAGAAGAAACGCTGAAGGGGGAAAACAAAGCATTGCCCCTTAAAGGACACTAAATGTAATTGCTTAGGCCTACACAAAAACTATCTCATTGAGATTTTTAAAAGATAAAATATAAATTCATTTGCACAGAAATACCAGCACTCTGTCCTGAAAATAAAGCAGTCTGAGATAAATTATATAAGGAAAGAAACTGGTATCCACTAGACCTAATAAAAGATATTTCAAGTGCAGCCCAACTCCTTGACTATATCACTTGCTTACAGACCATGAACATCTTCAGTCTACCATATACAAAATGAGGTAAATACCAAAAATACTATCATCCCGAGTCACAGAATATTAAAATGCTTGCTTGCTAATCATATTTTACTCCAGAAAAGTTGCTAAATAGTGTGCTTTGATGCAAACTGTCTAACCATTAAAAGTCTTAGATATTCAGGGTAAATCTATTTTAAAATCATGCACAGTCATTGCAAAAAACTGCTAGAAATGGGAAAACTACGCAATAAAATCTGTACTTATTCATCAGACAAGTCAAGATTCTGTAAATAAACACTATAAACAAACTCTTTATAAACTTTGTAAACTGGACTATGTAAAGTCCAGCTCTTGGCTTCCTCATTCTCCTTCAGCCAGGTTCTTGAATACATACAGGATTGAAAAATATATTGGAACATCAACAAGACAGGTCTTCCTTAGACATCAGAAAATATGGCAAAGTTATACTGACAGCTGAAGTGGCCATATATAACAACTGCTTAGAAAACATGCTATAGTATCACTTCATTTAGTTCTAAACATACTTCCATTTAATCTTTAATCACATGCTACAATGAACACGGAATATGAAAGCAGTACTAACCTTCCTTTATCATCCAGAACTTCTAAAATATAGAAATGCAAACCTTTGGAAATTGGATGCAAGAAGAGTTATTTTATCATCCGGGTTCAGTTGCTGTGTAGAGCCATCAAAGACAGGAACATCAATGCCTGCTGTGATGGTAAGTTAATTTATGCATGTAACTCTTCACAAAATATTAACAAGTACTATAATCATTCTTGAAGTGTCTTTCAATCAAGCGAATTCTAGGTTTTAATTATGGAAAGATAATTTTCTGGTAAGCCCTCAAGTAAGACAAGTTAGTAATACAGGTAGTCCTCGACTTACGACCATAATTGAGCCCAAAATTTCTGTTAAGTGAGACATTTGTTAAGTGAGTTTTGCCTCATTTTACGACTTTTCTTGCCTCAGTTGTTAAGTGAATCACTGCAGTTGATAAGTTAGCAACCCGGTTGTTAAGTGAATCTGGCTTCCCCATCGACTTTGCTTGTCGGAAGGTAGCAAAAGGTGATCATGTGACCTCGGGCCACCAGCAACAGTCATAAATATGAACCAGTTGCCAACCATCTAAATTCTGATCCCGTGATCATGGAGATGCTGCAATAGTCATAAGTGTGAAAAGCGGCCATGTCACTTTTTTCAGTGCCGTTGTAACTTTGAACGGAACTGTTGTAAGTCGAGGACTACCTGTATACAAAGTAAAAGTTTCTGTCCTATTTGAGCCAGTCGGTCAATTTAATGTTAACACGCTAGAAAGTTGTCAAAAGAGGCACCGCGGTGATGAACCTTTGCTAATTTGAGCCCTTTACTCCTATGATTCAGAGACAGATCCTGTGCATTCTACTTTTAGCAACCATTAAGAGACAGTCTTGCCCTGCTGAAGACCAAGACGCCTACCTAATTGTTTCCTGCCGGGGACAGCCCAAATGCCTCGAGACTACAAGCATTACCCGAAAGTGAAAATCTTCTTCTGGTATCCACACCCTCTCAAGCTTGCCTTCAAAGTTAACTGCTCCCCAACAGCCAAGCATCCTGTCCAAACTTACGCAGCTAACGAGAATAACTTAGAACCTTTTTAGACAAAAAAAAAAAAAGATCCCCCCCCCTTTCTTCCCAATCCGACAGTTACTGACATCTACAGATAACTCCTCTGCCGGCCCCGCTGCACTCTCAGCATAGGGAGCGAAGTCGTCCTGCCCTGCTCCATCTTGCGTCCGAGAAGAAAAAGATGCCGAGAAGGGGAGAGGAAGGGAAAATAAAGAGAAAAAGGGAACAAAGAGAGTCAAGAAAGCAAACGAAGGCCTTCGGCCATCCTACGTTTCCGATCCGACTTAAGTCGCCAGGACAAGAGAAGAGGAGATAAGAGAAGAGAGCAACTCCTTCGCTGCCTCTCACCCATCCCCTCCCCC
>QLTV01002265.1:3310-20589 GCA_003457575.1 Thermophis baileyi | reverse complement strand
TCCCCCCCCCGCCGCCGCGCGCGCATAGTTCTCGCCACCGTCCAAATCGGATACTCGCTGGAGCGGAAGGCCTCCTGCGTGTGGGCAATGACGAAGCGCTCTCCCGGTGGCTCCCCCGTCGGCAGCGGCTTAGCCAGAGGAAAAGGCTTGCGGCCCAGCAGCGGCGCCATCACCGAGGCGAGGAAGAAGTCGGTCCAGAGGAGCAGCGCTGGAAAAATGGCGGGAGAATCCCCTCCTTGCTTCCTCGCGGGAGGGCGAAGCCGGCAAGCCCCTCAGCCTCTGTCGCTCGCCCCCTCCAGTCTTCACGCTCTCTGTGCGCGCGCAAATCAATCCCCCCCCCACCTCCGATATATGTATGTTTCTTTTTTAACACTGCCCACTTTTTTTTCGGTCCCCGTCTCTTCCCGCGGACGGTGATTGGTTGATTGCTGAACATCGCACAACCTCATTGGCTAGCGAGGTCGACGCTCAAACAAGCAATTTTTTTTTAAGGTTAGGTTGCGCCGCGCGCGCGGGCAAGAAAATAGAAAGGTCGCGTTATGTAAGCGCAAGAAAGGAGCGCGGCTGTCCCGCCGCCATTTTTGGTCGCCGTTATTATGTCCCGCCTTCCTCGGCCAATAGGAGCTTATCGCTTCGTCCGGGAATTGGCGAGAGGGAGAGGGAGGGGGGAAGCCCTCTCCGAAGGCTTTTGTCTGGACGCCTGAAACGCAGCCTCGCCTTAAAGGAGCAGCGCCCTTCCCGAGGAATCATGGGGAATACATCGGATTACTGTATTGTTTTCCGCACTCTGGAAGGGATGGATTCTTCGATGCAAGCTCAGTTTGGCTTGTTTTCATTGGTTGAAGCCCAGATCCCAAACGTTAATTAAAACATAAAGAGTATTTGCAGAGTTTGAACCCCAGAACCTCGTCGTGGTCAGCCATTCAGTCGTGTCCCACCCTCGGCCACTCTATGGATCAGCGCTCTCCATACTCCCTTCAGATCCGCCGTGGCCATCCCGGTGTCATCCTTTATAGTGTCCAGCTCCTTCTCCTTTTTCCCCTGGTCATTCCCAGCATGAACTGGAGTAGGTGCTCTTTTTCCAGGCCAGAGTCGTGTTAGCCAGCATAATAGGCTTATATTGTTCCTTTGGGGGGGGGGGAGAACCTACTCATTCTTAATTTCCCTTAAAAATCCCATTTTCACGCTTTAGACTTATGAATTATTTATAATATGTGGCTTTCTCCCCTCCACGTTTCAAGAAGCGACGATCCACCCAATGTCTGATAGTCCAGGCCTTGATCATTCCTGACCTCCTTCAATGTTTTATTTGCATAGTGCAATGAATGCAATGACTCTTGGCCTGCTGGATTGTTATAATCATTTTAATTTTGTTACCATCAGTTTCAAAAAACACTATTGGAATGTGTTTTCACAGCACTCCTTTGTTTAGGATACCATTCAGGGCTCCCCTTCAGAAGTTGTGGGTGCTCCATCCATCCACCCATAAGAAGAGATTGGACGACCATTTGTCTGAAATGGTATAAGGCAGCGGTTCTTAACCTGTGGGTCGCGACCCCTTTGGGAGTCGAACGACCCTTTCACAGGGGTCTCCTAAGCGCGTGCTAGCCCGCCATCTTGGTGCCACCGTGCAGGGGTGAAATGCTCCCGGTTCGGGCGTGCCTGCGGGTCGCCGGACAGCCGGTAGCGACGGAAGCGGGAGACTTCGCCCACCCACCCGGATGCCGCCATTTGGGTTCTTTTACCCTCTGCGCATGCGCAGAATGCTTTGCACATGCGCAGAGGGTAAAAGAACCCAAATAGCGACGTCCAGGCGGGTGGGTGAAGTCTCCCGCTTCCGTCGCTACCGGCTGTCCGGCGACCCGCAGGCACGCCTGAACCGGGAGCATTTCACCCCTGGTGCCACGTCCCCTTTGTCACCTCATCACGTGTGGGGCGGGGGCGGGGAGGGGGTCGCGGCGGCGGGGCGGTGGTCACGGCATTAGGAAGGTTGAGAACCACTGGTATAAGGTCTCTTGCTTGAGGAGTGGGTTGGTCTAAGAAGGCCTCCAAGGTCCCTTCTCACTCTTGTTACCGGTATTCTTTTATTTTTGCTCCCTGGATTTTAGCCTAATGTTAATTGTAAAAATACAAAATAACTGGGTAGTTGCATTACAGTACAATAGTGAACCTTAATACGGAGCTGTGCCTTTTGCCAACATTTGTGGCATCCACCAGCAATCCTGTCTTATACCAGTGTTTCTCAACCTTGGCAACTTTAAGATGTGTGGACTTCAATTCCCAGAATTTCCCAGCCTATCATACTGACTGGGGAATTCTGGGAGTTGAAGTCCATACATCTTAAAAGTTGCCAAGGTTGAGAAACACTGTTTTATACTTCAATTTTTTTTAGCAAAGGACAGCAGGCTTTCTCTACTGTAAAACATTTTTACAAGACTGCTTCTAAAACTCATGTAGCACTCAGACTTTTCTAGAAAATAAAACAGGATGATTTCAGACCAATGTTTTGTGTATATGAAAGGTCCCCTCGCAAGATGAAAGTAAACTCTGATGGGGGACCAGAGGTGGGTTCCTCCCGGTTCGGACTGGTTCGCCCGAACCGGTAGCGACCCGCTGGTGACATCACGGTGATGTCACGGAGCCGGTTCGGTTGGTGCCGGTCTGTGGGCGTCACCATCTTTTTTTGGGAATTTTTATTTTTTTGGAAAAAAAAATTTGGGGGGAATTTTTTTAAAAAAATTTTTCTTTCTGTGCATGCGCAGAAGCCGAGTTTCCGGCACTGCGCATGTATCGCAATCTTGTTTTTGGCTTTTTTTTGGAAGTTTTAAAAAAAATTTGGCACTGCACGTGCACGTGAAGCGCACGCGCGGCCACGTGGCACGGGAGGAAGCGAACCGGCAGCGAGGTAAGTTAGAACCCACTCCTGTGGGGGATAGCACAGAGGCTGAAAGGGAGGACAGGCACAAAGCAGCCTTGTGTTTGCCTTTTTTATGTAGAGTATTTTGCAAGTATCTTAATCCCATAGTTGTCCAAAGCCATGCTTCAGTCAAAAACGGTGGGAGTTATTAATGCATTTTAGTGAAAATGTTTGCAACATGCTTTCAAAATTCCAATTGTATCTACTTTGCTCCTCAAATTGGGGACTGCTAAAATCATAGATATTTTGGGATCACATCAGGTGACAAAAACATGCCACAGCAACCTAATTTATCTGGGGGAAAATGCAATGCAAATCCGCAGGTCAGAAATGCCTAATTGTCCATTATGCACAATATTATATCATTTCCGCAGGATTTTCAGGACAACTTAAACTAACAATTGGCAACTCAGTCCTAATTGTCAGCATTGCATACATGAATTCTGTTAGGTTCTGGGACAGAAGAGGCTTCAGACACGTTCTAATGCAACAGCTCTTTATTTAACTATGTACAGACACCAGCAGCACTCCAATCTGACAGCCAGCCTTATATAGAGAGCTGTCAGTGACACTAGCCAATCAGGGCTCTCCATTTTCCCGCCGGAATGGAGGACCTGACTGTAGACTATACAGTCTGGATACTTAACACCCCTCCCCTCTTGGTTTGGACCATCCTATTTATATACGTAGTCCCGTAAGTAGGCGGGGCATTTTGGGACGCTAGTGGACCTGCGCAGTTGAAGAGTCGGCGTTGAGCAGAGAGGTTGGGTCTTGTCCTCTCTCTAGCTCCACCTGTGGAAGCTCCGAGAAGCTTTCGGGCGGGGCCTTGGTTTCAACTGGAACCGGTTCGTGACTGGGACGTCGCTGGATCTCCGGCTCCCCAAATAAGTGCCCCGCCTCCCTCGGGTAGGCGTCAGCTGTAGTGGGATCGGAGTGGAAACCATTATTATTAAATTCCCTGTAGTCTGTGTTTGGTAATTGGCGGCTGCGCAGTTGGTCTATGTGCCGCCGCCATTTTCTCCCATCTGTTATTAGGACCACGTATGATCTTGGTCCTGGAATTTCTATGATTTCCCCTGGTAACCACTGGGACCCTTCGGAGAAGTTTTTAGCAAAGTCTAAGTCTCCAATGGTGAAGGACCTGGTATGTTTGGTTGCAGCTAGCTCTTGCTTTTCTTGCGAGTAGCTAGGGTATAGTCTATCAAGTTTTGACCGAAGCCGCCGGCCCATTAATAGTTCAGCCGGGCTTCTCCCCGTGGCCACACTAGGGGTTATGTGTTGTGCTAGCAGGAAGGTATCCACCCTGGCTTGCCAGTCCCCCAGGCCAAGCCGGCCTAGTGCCTCCTTAGCTGATCGCACCATGCATTCTGCTTGCCCATTGCTCAAGGGATGAAACGGGGCGACAAGTGCATGTCGGACACCAAGTTCTGTCAAGAAGCCTTCAAATGGAGTGGCCGTGAATTGTGGCCCATTGTCGGATACCAACACATCGGGTAAACCATGTGTGGCAAACAGTTTCCTGAGCGCCCTGATGGTGGCCTCAGCTGTGGTAGACCCCATGAGAATTATCTCTAACCATTTAGAATAAGCATCTATGACAACTAGGAATGTCTGCCCGTGGAACGGGCCTGCAAAGTCGATATGGACCCGGGACCAGGGTGCTGTGGGTTTGTCCCATTCCTGTGCTGGGACTTTTGGAGGGGCGGCTCTAGACTCTTGACAGGGAGTGCAGCCTGCAACCCACTCCTAGAGATGTAAAATTTCTGGAAATTTTGAAGCTCGGAAAAAAACCCGTTTTTTTCCCGTTTTTTGGGGGGGGGAACGGAAATTTTCGGAAAAATTGAAAAAAATGCTACATTAGCACTTTTTTGTCTTTTTAAGATTGAAAGTCATTCTGTTACTTTAGGAACATAAAATATGACTATGGACAATTTGACTTGGCATAAAATTATCACAACTAGCATATTAAAAATATAAAAACCCACTAACATGCAAAAGCAAAACTGAAACCTTTTTCTTGTTACAATAGCAGTACCTCCTAAAGGAAGAACTGCATAATGGGGGAAGTGTTAAGAAGAGAGTGGGACTAAGTTTCAATGGACATTTAATCAGAATCATTTTCTGAGCTGAAATTGTCAGTATCCGTCTCTGCTTCTGCAGCTACGAAGAAATGCATACTGTTCTTGCAGTGGAGGGTTCAGTTTGTTACCTAGGACTTGCTTGTCCTTACTCAGTGCACAGAAATTAGAATAATCTGATATCATACATTTTTTTTGGAAATGATTTGGAAAATATTTGAACACCCTGTCTTAAAATATTTTATTCATCATGTTAAAATAAAATATTCCACAATGTTTTTTTTTCTTTTTTCAATTTTTCCAAATTTTTTGGAAAAAAACAAAAAAGCCTTCAGGAAAAAAACCGTTTTTTCCCCGAATTTTTCCGGTTTTTTTCCGGGCCTTCACATCTCTACCCACTCCTCAATTTGTTTGTCCATGTTTGGCCACCAAACGTAGCTCCGGGCCAGAGCTTTCATTCGTACCACCCCTGGGTGTCCCTCAGTATTGAGGGTGTAGCGCCCTTGGTATTGCCTCTCGAAGCGACAGAGGTGCGAGGACTCTATCACCCCATAGTAAAAAAAAACCTTGCGTCAATATCTCATGCTGCCTGCAAGCATATGGTTTGAACTCCGGGCTAACAGGCCCTTGTGGCCATCCCCTCCACACCCAGTTCAGAAGAGTCCGGAAAACCGGGTCCTTGGCAGAGTGGGCAGCCACCTCAGCTGAGGTAACGAGGCCCGAGTCCAGGCAGTCAATAAGTAGAACTGGGATGCCCGGAGTGGGGTCGTCCACAAGGTCCAGCAAGGGGCAATGGCTGAGGGCATCCACATGCCCAAGCGAGCGTCTGGGACGATGGGTGAGGCGGTAGTAGTACGCAGAGAGGAAAATCGTCCACCCAGTGAGACGTGGTGACAGGGACGCAGGCGTGGGGCGGTCCCCCGCGATTAGCCCTAACAAGGGCTTATGGTCCATGACCAGCTCAAAGTCCCTGCCAAACAGTATTCGTGAAAACGTTTCACGCCAGCAACCGCAGCCAGGGCCTCGCGATCAAGCTGGCTATAATTGCGTTCGGCACTGGAAAGCGTCTGTGAGAAGTAGGCGACCAGGGCCTCCCTTCTGTTGGGCAAACGGTGGCTGAGGACAGCCCCGACCCCAAAAGGAGAGTCGTCGCAAACAAGTACAACGGGCAATGTCTCGTTAAACTGGAGGAGGAAGCTGTCCTCTGACAGGAGGTCCTTGACAGCCGCAAAAGCAGCTGCCTCAGCATGCCCCCACACCCAGGAGGCTTTCTTGGCCAACAGCCGGTGCAGGGGTTCTGCCACAGTCGCCTTGTCCTTTAGGAATACGCTGTAGAAATTCAGTAAGCCCAGGAATGCCTGCAGCTCAGACTTGTTTGTGGGCACGGGGGGGCTTCCCTGATAGCCCTAACTTTGCTAGTGGTAGGGTGAATGCCTTTACCGTTAATGCGGTACCCCAGGAATTCAACTTCGGGGACCCCTATTTGGCATTTGCTCTTTTTAACTTTCAGTCCGGCAGCTCGGAATCTGCTTAGGACTTCCCGCAGCCTGGCTACAAGCTGCTGTTCGTTGTTTGCCGTGATCAATACATCATCAAAATAGGGCACAACCCCAGGGATTTTGATTAATAGCCGCTCCATAATGCCCTGAAAAATCCCTGGGGCTACACTGACCCTAAATTTGCAAACAATGACACTTGAACGCCCCCCTGTGCATAACAATAGTTTGCGCTTCTGCCATAGCGCCATCTGCCGGCAGTTGTTGGTACGCCTGCGCGAGGTCCAGCTTTGCAAAAATGGTGCCCGGGCCCAAAGTGTGTAACAAGTGCTGGACGACTGGCACAGGGTATGCGCTCTGCTGGAGGGCCTTATTGATAGTACATTTGTAGTCCGCGCAGATGCAGATGGACCCGTCACTCTTGACCGGGGTGACAATGGGGGTCTCCCAGCGGGCATGATCCACGGGTTCTCGAACCCCCTGACTGATGAGTTTATCTAGTTCCTGGTCAATTCTGGGTTTTAACGCAAAGGGG
Organism: Thermophis baileyi; assembly: GCA_003457575.1. Taxonomy (NCBI): domain Eukaryota; kingdom Metazoa; phylum Chordata; class Lepidosauria; order Squamata; family Dipsadidae; genus Thermophis; species Thermophis baileyi. The sequence goes on along the minus strand of QLTV01002265.1, from coordinate 13,563 downwards.
ACCCTACACGGCTTTAACCTTATGGGAGCTATTTTGGGATTGAGACTAAATGAAATAGGTGTGCCCACATACTTGCCGAGTTGGGCATCGAAGACGTCCTGGAATTCGTGTAGTAGGTCGTCAGCGCACCCTCCGGACACCGCGTTGATTCCGGTCACACCGAGTCCAAGGGCGTCGAACCAATCTAGGCCGAGCAATGTGGGGAGGTTTCCCCGAACCACCGTGAAAGGCAGGTCACCGTCGGATTTGCTGAAATGCACTCGGAATTTGCCCCAGCCAAGTACAGTGATTTTATTTCCCTGGTAGTCATTTAGTCTTAATGGCTGGTTCTGCAGCTGTCGTTGGCGGAATGCGGGAACGGCTTGCTTGAGAGCGGCCCAGGAGATGATTGATATCGAGGACCCAGTATCAACCTCCATTTCACAGGGGCACCCCTCAATTTGTACGGTTACGTGAATCTTTTTGTTGTGCGGAGTGCTTGCCTGCCCAATTTTTGTCTGGTTGGCCTCTGGGTGATGGTTGCCTTCGGTTCTGTGCCTGCGCTGCCATGGTTCCCGCCTGGGTGTCCACCTTGCATCGGCTTGCTTGTAGTCTGGGGAGGCTTGTGCTCCTGATGGTTGGCTGGCTCGGCAAACTCTTGCAAGGTGTCCTGTTCGGCCGCAACGGCGACAAATGGCGTCCCTATACTTACAGGACGCTCGTAGGTGTTGACCACCACAACTGGAACAGGGATTGATTTTCTGCCTGTCAGTACTGCGGCGCCGCTCCGTCCGGAAAACCTCTTCCTCTTCGCTGTCATCTGATGGCCCGTCTTGGCACCTGTTTTCATGTACCGAGGTTGCTGCCTTCTGCGGTGCTTGGGGACCCTGGCACCGATGCAATGTGTCAGCTCCCTTGTTGGACGCCTTGGTAGCTTTGGCTTCGTCCAGGGCTGACTGTAGTGTAAGATTTGCTTTGGCCAGTAATCGCCATTGTAGTCCTGGACCCCGCAGATGAGTTGGTCTAAAAGAATGTCATTGAGGTTTCTGAAATCGCAGTGTGTGGCGGCCTTTCGGAGTGCCACCAGATACTGGTTGATTGACTCCCCTTCTTGTTGAAGTCTTTGGCGAAATTCGTGCCTTCGGACTACCTTGGATGGTACCGGAGCATAGTGGGTCTGTAGTAAGGTCTGCAGGGTTTGTCACGGAACCGTCTCGACCGGTGTTGGCTCGGAGAGGGACTCGGCCATGTCAAAAACTTCATGGCTGCAATGGCTGAGGAACAGTGCCCGCTTCCTGTTGTCCGATAGGCTGCTGAGATCGTTGGCCTCCAGGAAGCATTGGAACCGGGTCATGTATGACCCCCAGTTCTCTTTTGTTGAGTCAAATGGAGTCGGCGGGTAGAACGCTGACATCTCGGCTCCTCGCAGTTCGAATTTCCCGTTCGAAATTGGCCGCCAATCATCCGCCGCCGGGCTGGGTCTTCGGTGTCTTCAGCTCTATTCAGTCTTCTGTGATCCCATCCTCTTCGCCAGTGTTAGGTTCTGGGACAGAAGAGGCTTCAGACACGTTCTAATGCAACAGCTCTTTATTTAACTATGTACAGACACCAGCAGCACTCCAATCTGACAGCCAGCCTTATATAGAGAGCTGTCAGTGACACTAGCCAATCAGGGCTCTCCATTTTCCCGCCTGAATGGAGGACCTGACTGTAGACTATACAGTCTGGATACTTAACAAATTCCTTGATGAAAATAGAACAGTATGAAAATTCCAAATATATTTTAAAAATATGTATACTAGCAGATATGTTGTCCGGTTGTCAAATTTCACAAGGTTTTGAGTAAGAGGGTCAAATTATTCAGACATTTAATTTTCTCTGATGTGTGCAGCAGCCCCTTTTTAAATGTATTTTTATTTCCAGTAACCTCCGACCCTACCAGTGACCTCTTCACCCCAGCTTGGAAACAATAGATATGGCAATTATATATAACAAGCTGAGCTTATTGATCGAAACGTCGGCAGTTCAGCGGTTCGAATCCTGAGCGCCGTGTAACGGGGTGAGCTCCCGTTACTTGTCCCAGCTTCTGCCAACCTAGCAGTTCAAAAGCACGTAAAAAATGCAAGTAGAAAAATAGGGACCACCTTTGGTGGGAAAGTAACAGCGTTCCATGTGCCTTTGATGTTTAGTCATGCCGGCCACATGAACACGGAGACGTCTTCGGACAGCGCTGGCTCTTTGGCTTTGAAACGGAGATGAGCACCGCGGTATGTGTGTGTGTGTGTGTGTGTGTGTGTGTGTGTGTGTATGTATAATTTATTTATAGTATATGTCCCAATCTATCTGCATAGCTCACAATAACAGTTTAGATACAGATGTATTCAGAGGTGGGTTCCTACCGGTTCGGCCCGGTTCTATAGAACCGTTAGTAACATGGTGGTGTGGGTCGCTGGAACCGGTAGTGACCCACACCTGCCACGCCCCCGAGCCAGTTCTCTCGGCGGCGCCATAGGCGCCGCCATCTTGTTTTTTGCTTCTGTGCATGTGCAGAAGCTTTTTTTTTGTACTGCGCATGTGCGCGAACCCGCAACCTGCCCATGCGGCGCGCAACACATGCACGCCTGCGTGGCGCGTCCCTGAGCGAACCGGCAGTAAGAAAATCCGGAACCCACCCCTGGATGTATTTGTTTTATATGCCACCTTTTTTCACTAGAAGTAGCTTACAGAAGAACCAATCTTAACTTACACGATCAAAATCTTAACTTACATGATCAAAATAAAAACACCCATGCACTGAAACAATGGAAACAAAATTTCATATTAAAAGCCATTTTTAATTGGCCATTGCTGATTTCTTCCAAAGAAGCCAGTGATAAAAGTTTAAATAAGCATGAAGAAATTGAGAAAACAAGCAAATTTAGACTGAGAATTCATAATCATCATCATCATCAAATTTGTATTCTGCCTGCTTGGAAAAAGTGACTTACAACCTATCCTTGAAGTTACAACAGCTATACCATTCCTGTAGTCAAATGATTGTACTTTGGGCACTTGGCAACTGGCTCACATTTATGACAGTTGCAATATCTTGCAGTCATGTGATCACAAATTCCGACCTAAGGTGGCATCTAACAAGCAAAGTCATTTGGGAAAGCCAGATTTGCTTAATAACCATGATGATTCACTTAATGACCACAGTAAAAATGGTTGTAAAATTGTCACATGATGGCTCATTTAACAACTTCATGACTTAGCAACTGATAATCTAGTTGTAATCATAAGAGGAGAAATATTTGTATGCTGTTGTCCATATACTGTAGCTCTGTCATACCATCCTGCACAGTTAGCGTGATTCCCTGAATTGAAATTCCAGTTCCACCCACTTTCTTTTCCCAGCAAAAGTTGCCATCAATTGCCATACAGAATGTGTATTGAGGCAGTGCTTGCACATGAAGTCCTCAACTTACAACCACAATTGAACCCAAAATTTATGTTGTTCAATGAGAACTTTAAGTGAGTTTTGCCCCATTTTAAGACTTTTATTGCCACATTTGTTAAGTGAATCACTGCAACTGTTAAATTAGCAACACAGCTGTTAAGTGAATCTGGTTTCCTCATTGACTTTGCTTGTCAGAAGGTCACAAAAGGCGATCACATGACTCCGGGACACTGCAACCATCATAAATGTGAGTCAGTTGTCAAGCATCTAACTTTAAATCACATGACCTTGGGGATGCTACAACGGTCGTAAATGGTCATAAGTCACTTTTTTCAATGATGATGTAACTTTGAATGGTCACTAAATGAACTATTATAAATTGAGGACTACCTGTATTGTAGTTTCAGGCACTTCATCAAAACAATTATTTTTAACTTTCTTTGGCAAAGAATTAGCAATACCAATGTGCCGACCACTAGATGGCAGCAAAAGGCAGGGGCCTGCCATGTTGAGGCTGGCTGAATAATCAGATATTTCCCCCCCCACCCCACCCCACCCCCTATCATTTCGGTTTTTAACTTTTAATTTCGCTATTCAATTTTTTTAATTTTAACTGTTTATTTAGCACTTTAAACTTTTTATTATATTGTAAATCACCCAAAATCACTGTATCAGTGATGCAATGGGCAGCATAGACATTTAAAGAAATAAGATAAAATAAAATAAAATAAAATAAAAGTTTGGCATTTTCTGCCTTTTTTGACTGATATCTTGAGGCAGATTTGTGCAGTCCAGTTACAGCCTTTAGATAAGAGCCTTTAGATTTACATATGATGTTCGTCCATCGTGTTCGAAGAGGACCTTGACATCTAACAGGTTGTGGGCTGTCCATGGTGTGTCCGCAGGTGGCTGGTAAGGCCTATACGGGCATGAAATGTTCTGCCACATGTCAGGCAGACATGTGTGGGCACGATTGTTGCAGCATTTGCAGCTCTGGCTTTGCGGAGTGCTCGCTTCTCTTGTGCTATGGTTGTGTGTCTGGGCTTTCATCAGCAGGGTGTGAATTGCTCTGGAGAGGACTTCTGTGTCTGGCACCTTGTCCTGCCACCGGATCCTCAGAAGTCTGTGGAGGCAGGTCATGTGGAAGATTTACATATACGTTTCATTTTAATCCCATCACAATCTACCTGATTCTTAGCAGCTTACAAGTCGAAACACATATCTATACACACCAGAAAAAAGTGTACAGAACATCCAATTAATGTCATTGAAGAGCCAAAGTTCAAGAAAGGCTTTTGGTGCCTGTGGTTGCATCTGTTGTTTCAAAATGCTGTATCTACCATTCTGTTGGTCCCTTTAAAACAGAGTTCCCCAATCTTTCTGGGTTGATGACCCGGAGGGGGGAGGGGCAGGCGTCTTTATGTGCGCATGTGGCAACGCTGGCATGAGTGGGGGGTGGGGTGCGCATGTGCTAGCCACTCATGAGGCCCGGTGGCCAACAGGCCACAATCCAGTAGTGGGCCACGGCCCACAGGTTGGGGACCCCAGCTTTAAAATGAAGAAAATAAAGGACTGCAGAGGCTGGAGTTCTAGCCTCTTTTGCACCCAAAATAATAATGCATAATACTCACAGAGCCCACCGATCAGACAAAGGGGGCAGTTTCATAGCAAATCTGCTGAGCCAACTGAGCCCAACAGATCATTGACCCCAACAGGGTCGTTCCAAGGCTCCTTCACCACTATTCCAGATTGTGTCGTGGGAGATCTTGTGCTGGGATAGGAGGGCACACATCACTTCAGCACCAGAATATCTAAAGTTCACCAGGCTTCCTCAGTGGTAGACTGGTAATCAGAAGGAAATACACACACAAATCAGATTGCTTTAAGTAGTGTTGTGCTTGACTGTGCGTAAAATTCAAAGCAGGGGTGAAATGCTACCGGTTCAGGCCAGTTCGTCCGAACCGGTAGTAAAAATGCTACCTGTTCGCTGGAACCGGTAGTTAAAAAATGCTTTTAAAAAGTAAAAAAAAAAAGGTTCCCACAATCAGCTGTGCCAATCAGCTGTGCCGCGCGATCTCATCGGAAACTTTTTTTTTACTTTTTTAAAGCATTTTTTTTTACTACCGATTCCGGTGAATAGCATTTTTTAACTACTAATAGAATAGCAATAGCACTTAGACTTAGTTAACTCGTAGAACTGGTAGTTAAAAAATGCTAAAAAAAAGTAAAAAAAAAAGTTGGCCATGCCCACCCAGTCACATGACCCCCACCAAGCCACGCCCACCAAGCCACGCCCACAGAACCAGTAGGGAAAATTTTTGAATTTCACCACTGATTCAAAGCACAACCAGATCTTCCCAATTATTTTCAAAGTGTCCTCAATCCTAATACCATATATGTAATAACAGTTTTTAGGAGTCTTTGGGGACTAATAGGATAACCTTCCCAGTTAAAGAGTAATAAAACAACTGATATTTACACACACAGTGTGACATGCTGTTGTTTTATTTTTGCAGGACAGCTTAACATCCAGATGAATTCAGGATCTGAAGAAAAACCAACAAACAACAGCATCATGTTTTCACAAATATAACAAAAGCATTAGCCAAAACCACATTGATGTACTTCATAATTAATTCAGTCAGACTTCAAAGTATGTATCATACATTGCAAAAGATTTCCCATGTTCAAAAATGCTGGTCATTCATTAAAATTTCAACAGTTTTCTTGCAAACACTAAGAGAATATATGCAATTGGCATGTTGTAAAAATATTTTAGTTTCCATTTTTCAATAATAACCTCAGTAATGTTACAGCACTATAATAGGCCCATATTATCCCAAAATTTCAAACAGGACCAACCAATCATGGTTCACCTAAAGCCCTTTCATAGGCCAATAGCAGATTTGAAAAAAAATCTTCCTAATAAAGTCATTTGTTAGAATTACTTCTCACACTGAGAGGAATGAGGTATCAGAAAGAACAGTGAACTGTTACAAACTTTGTTTTAAAAGAGGCAAGCTTCCATCCTCTGTAAAGAAAGTGTGAACAGAAACAGAGATAATTCTACTTTTCTAAATTGTCTATATTTGGTGTTGTAGTTGTTAAGGAACCTGTTTAGAAAGTGGGAGACTGTGAGTTCCTGTCCTGCCTTAGATACAAAAACCAGCTGGATGACCCTGGGCCAGTTACACTCTCAGCCCCAGAAAAGAGACAATGGTAAACCACTACAGAGTCCCTTGGGAGTTGGGCGGCATACAAATTTAATAAATAATAATAATAAATAATACTGAAACCTTGCCAAAAAAACCTACAGGGATTAGTCAAGTCAAAGATAACCCCCTCTCAAAAAAAAATCAAAAAAATCCGCTCTATATAAAGGAGTCTCAGCTGAAAGAAGGGTACACTACTTTCTGAAATTCTTACGTTGTAGTCTATCTAAATCTTTTTTTTCTAATAAGTATTATTAATAAGAGCTCTTAGATACTGATTCTTCGGTTAACTGTTTTCAGCAAAGACTGCAAGGAGGGATGTCTGCAGGGGTGGGCTTCAAAATTTTTAGCAAGGGGTTCTCTGCCCGGTTGCTGAGTGGGCGTGGCCATGGTGGGCGTGGCCTAGTCAGCCTCCTGCACCATGGGGGGGGCGTTTTTGCCCTCCCCTGGCTCCGGAGGCTTTCCTCGAGCCTCCGGGAGGGCAAAAATGGCATCCTCAGGCTCCGGAGGCCCTCTGGAGGCCAGAAACGGGCCCGCTTCCAGCCTTCCCGAACTTCCAGTAGGCCCGTTTTTCGCCCTCCCAAGCCTCCGTGTGTGCCCTGAACTTACCTGCATCCAAAACCGGCTGCGTGGGGACTCCTGGGAGGGGTGGGGTGGGGCCAGCCAGGAGTGGGATTTGGGGGTTCTCCGAACTGCACAGAATCTTAGCTAGAGGTTCTCCCGAACCCTTGCGAACCCCCAGCAGCCCACCCCTGGATGTCTGACAATGTACATGTATTTCTGCCTCATTTAAAACTAGGACAACTGTGTTTTTTAAAAAAAATAGGTTTGCGTTGAACAATAGATACTGGTTTTAGATTTATGGAATATGTCAAAATGTTGGTATATTGCACCATTTGAACACTGATTAAAAATGCAAGCATGATTTTTGTTTAGAATCCAACATTATTTTTTCCCAACACCTAGAATAAGTAGTGGGAAAGGGCCTTGGGGACACTGCTTTGCAGTGGCTCCTGTCCTTCTATTCAAGATGTGTCCAGAAGATAATGCAGGGGAACTATTGTTTTGACATCTAGGATATTAACCTATAATGATCCTCAGAGTTCTACCTTTGCTACCTGTGGTATCTAATATTTAACCTACTTATAATAACATAAAAGAAAAGCACTGGAGGAAATCATTAGAAGCTTGGAGATGGGGGGAGGGGGTTATCAGATGCTGATGAACCATAGCTCTAACTGCTCCTTACTATCTAATTCCAAGGAAGCGTTAGTTCTGTTCATTGTTGTCTAATCTGGGTTATAGGCTGGACACGGAAAAACAAACAAACAAATCCAAACACACAGGGAGGCAGACAAACCAACCAACCAACCAATCCAAACAAATAAACATGGAGGCGATACCAGAAAGGAGAAAAGTACACAGGTGTATGGTGAATTGAACTGGAGATGGGAATGTACCAGTAATGGGTTTCACTTACCTTTGCTACCGGTTTGGAGATGTGCATGCGCAGATCGTCCGTGATGACATCCGGACGGGTGGCCGGAGCCTCCCCCGCCGCCACTGCTACCAGTTCACTCGAACTGGGGCGAACCGGTAGCAACCCACCACTGGAATGTACTCCCAGAAAGACCAGGTTCATAGTTTCATAAGGTTTCATGACAACCATTACTGGATTTACAAGTAGTGTTTTTGTCAAAGGACATTTCCTCGCCAGAAACCTCTCACCTTTTTGTAGACTTTTCTTGATTCCTTTTTCACTAACTCAATATGAACAATGTACAAAACATTCTTGGGAACAAATCTCACTATGTTCCTTTCTTCCCAAAGTCCCTCCTCTCCTATCAAAAACTAAAATTTCAAGGCAAATCACTTTTCTGCATCCATATTATACATGGTCTTAAGTCTCAGAAACATAAAAAGCAACCATTTGGGCTAATGTTCTGCATACAGGAGACCTACTACTAAACTCATAAATGTGATGAATGTATTCTCAACTATATATAATGCATGAAAAGGGTACAGCAGTTGACCATAATGGTATGTGGGAATGACATTGGGAGACAGAAGAAAGAACCACAGACTCGACAACTATTATGCAAAAGTATCTGCATAATAGCTGTATCTGAACCCACAGAAACAGAAGGGATGTGGGAAGCATTTCAAAAGGAGCCTTCTCTAGTTTTCCAGGGGGTTAAAGTAAAGGAGGGAAGAAATAGCAATAGCAATAGCACTTAGACTTATATACCGCTTCACAGTGCTTTACAGCCCTCTCTAAGCGGTTCACAGAGTCAGCATATTGCCCCCAACAATCTGGGTCCTCATTTTACCCACCTCGGAAGGATGGAAGGCTGAGTCAACCTTGAGCCGGTGAGATTTGAACTGCTGAACTGCAGCTAGCAGTCAGCTATTTGACTTGCAGTATTATTTGACTTGCAGAATTCTGTTAATGTAACATTATAATAAAGATAGAGCTAGTATTCATTGGTATGCTGCTTCTTGTCTGGACTACCCAATGGGTTAACAAAGAGAATCCAAATAAATGGATTAAAGCTACACTTACAGTATGTCACAGAAGTGAGTACACCCCCTTACATTTTGTAAATATTTAAGTATATCTTTTCATGTGACAACACTGAAGAAATGACACTTGGCTACAATGTAAAGTAGTGAGTATACAGCTTGTATAACAGTGTAAATGTGCTGTCCCCTCAAAATAACGCAACACACAGCCATTAATGTCTAAATTGCTGGCAACAAAAGTGAGTACACCCCTAAGTGATAATGTCCAAATGGGGCCCAAGTAGCCATTTTCCCTCCCTGGTGTCATGTGGCTCGTTAGTGGTACAAAGTCTCAGGTGTGATGGGGGAGCAGGTATGTTAAAGTTGGTGTTATCGCTCTCTCTCATACTGGTCACTGGAAGTTCAACAAGGCACCTCATGGCAATGAACTCTCTGAGGATCTGAAAAAACAAATTGTTGCTCTACATAAAGATGGCCTAGGCTATAAGAAATTGCCAAGACCCTGAAACTGAGCTGCAGCATGGTGGCCAAGACCATACAGCAATTTAACAGGATAGGTTCCACTCAGAACAGGCCTCGCCATGGTCGACCAAAGAAGTTGAGTGCCCGTGCTCCGCGTCATATCCAGAGGTTGGCTTTGGAAAATAGACGTATGAGTGCTGCCAGCATTGCTGCAGAGGTTGAAGGGGGGGGGGGTCAGCCTGTCAGTGCTCAGACCATACGCCGCACGCTGCATCAAATTGGTCTGCAGGGCTGTCGTCCCAGAAGGAAGCCTCTTCTAAAGATGATGCACAAGAAAGCCCGCAAATGGTTTGATGCAGACAAGCAGAATAAGGACATGGATTTCTGGAAACATGTCCTATGGTCCGATGAGACCAAGATAAACTTATTTGGTTCAGATGGTGTCAAGCGTGTGTGGCGGCAACCAGGTGAGTACAAAGACAAGTGTGTCTTGCCTACAGTCAAGCATGGTGGTGGGAATGGCATGGTCTGAGGCTGCATGAGTGCTGCTGGGACTGGGGAGCTACAGTTCATTGAAGGAACCATGAATGCCAACATGTACTGTGACATACTGAAGCAGAGCAGGATCCTCTCCCTTC
>QLTV01002264.1:3040914-3052190 GCA_003457575.1 Thermophis baileyi | reverse complement strand
GGAGAGGGAGAGGAGAGGAGAGGAGAGGAGAGGAGAGGAGAGGAGAGGAGAGGAGAGGAGAGGAGAGGAGAGGAGAGGAGAGGAGAGGAGAGTCTTCTAGTGGGAGCAGAGAATTTCTAAAAGAATCTCAGAAAGATTTTTCTCCCAATACTTGGTCTCCATTGAATTATCCCTAGTACTATGAAAAGATGAGAAATTCATTCGGTCTCATTTCTGTTTCTTTTTTGTCAAACAACAGCTGGTCAGCATTAGCTAACTTCTCTATAAACCTGGCCTGCTGGAGATCACCAGCAAAGCATATCAGCACAAACAATGTAACTTACATCAAGTCTTGGCCATCCCAGAGGACGAAGGGCCGGTCTGATTTATTGAACAGACCCAACCGGCAAACACTGTCAAACTTTGGAAGCAAATCTCACAAGCCAACTCAAATGCCGAATCTGCAATCCCATCTCCTTTATTTCCACGATCTGCAGTGGTCTTGGCAGGCTGCAGGACCCTCTTACTATAGAAGTCCCATCTCCAGTCCAATCACGCCAGCTTGATCGCTTCTCCGTGCCCTGGATACATCAAAGCAAGCCATTGGCCATGGAGGTCTTCGCCGCCTTGTTTTTTTCCCCTCTTTGCAACAGGAGCCAAGCTCGCTTTGTATTAACGGACCCAGATCACTCCGGCCTTGAGCTCTCCAACTAAGCTTTGTCAGAAATCAAATCCCTGGGCACTTGCCACCATTGTGCGGGGAGTGAGGCCATTTATAATCATTCTGCAAGACACCGTTCCTCGTGTCCCCGCCTTCGCTTTGCCTGGTGGCTGCCAAGAAGCCGGTTCCCTGCTAGCAATCTGAAATCCTTCACTTCCAATGACAACTTGGCATTAAGAGTCAAGACTTTCGCAGATGTAAAGGCGGGGAGGCCCTTTTTTTTTTTTGAAAAAAATGAGCACGGCTTACGATGCCATTCAAAACTCCCTGGAATGTAGAAAACACTCAACCTTAAGCTTTCCTCTTGTACAAAGTACACAGTTCATAAAGAGACAAGTTTGAGGGGATTGAAGAACATCGAGTGAAAATAAGAGTGTTATTTGATGCATTTGCATAGGAGGTTCGGTTTTCTTGCAGATGGCCCAAGGTTGAGAAGCAGCAGTAAAGTCCCACAACGAAGGAACCGAAAGATGCATCAAGGAAACTGAAGAAGGTTGTGGGCAAATCAAGGACAGAAGAACATTGACAAATGAGGTGGGGGGAGGGATCAGGTTGAGAAAAGGTAATATAGATGGCGAGGTCTAATAATATTATGCTCTGGAAGGAGAGAGAGCTGATCTCAGATCTGGTTTCATTGTTAGGTTGCCCGCAATGCATTTCAAACTCTACATTTCAATTTGCCTTTTTTTAAAAAAAAAAATGGTGGTGCCATCTGGTACAATCCTTGTCTAATTATCTTGTAATGAGGGGTGGGTTCCACTTACCTTCCCTACTGGTTCACATCACGATGGAAGTGTGTGTTTTGCGCGCGCGCGCGCGAAGCGAGGGTTCGCATGCACAGAGGGTTCTTTTCCAGCCGCGGCGACCGTAGAACTGGTTCGGGGGCGTGGACAGCCGGCCATCGCTGCCGGTTCGGCGAGCGGATGCAAATTTCCGCTACCGGTACGGGAGAATCGGTCCGAACTGGCAGCAACCCACCACTGCTTATAACCACACTGTGGCTTAGACTTCAGCAGGTATGATGATATCAATGAAGCCACAGCGTTTAACCTAGGCCAATAGAAGACTTCTCTCATTGTGAGAAGTTTCACTTGTCTCTAAAAGGAAGAAAGGATCAACTGGAGCTTGGGTTTGCAACCACGGGGGAAAGGAGAAGCAGGAATCAGCTTAAGCTTTGGAGCAATTGGCTGATTCCCTCTGGTTTGATGAGATCTCACACGATGAGCAAAAGACCTTGGAGGAAAAAGAAGGATGGACTTGTTGAGTATGATGCTGTATCAGGACATCATCATTGTATGGGTTGTGGAATGTGGCAATCCTTGGAAAAGACAATTATTTCCACTGACCCTCCAAAATATCTCTGAGATTGTAGCTTCTACTAACATATCATAAATGTTCAAGGTATGATGCCCAGCATAGGACCTTCTGTTGCTGACTTTGATGCTAGAACATCATCTGGGTTTCTCAGTTGTTCCCCTTAGTTTTTTTTCCTGGCTTACTTCTGTTTCATTTCAGCTCTTACATGTTTAATAGCTATGGTGATAACTTTTCTCCTCCCCCAAAAATGGACACCCTGTGTCTCTCTAGATGTCATGGAACAACCCCAGTGAGAATAGCCAATGCTGAGAGTTGACACTCAACAATTTATGGCCATCTAGGCAGCTTCCATCTCATATCCAAGCACCATAACTGGCAGTTTCAGTGTTGGGGAAGTCGAGATGCTCAACGCTTCGGGAAGACTTACCTTAAGCCACCTCTATTCCTGGTGTGACAAGTGCTAATTTCACACCTTCTTAAAAGGGTCACTCATTGAAGACTGTCTTGACACATTCTTAAAGCTCTGGCTTCTTCAGGGCACAGTTGCATTTAATTAACCTAATAACAACACACTGTTGCTTCCTATTTGGAGAGTGTTGGACACTCCCAACTAGAAGGAGAAGATCAGAGAAAGGGTTCTCCCCAGAAAGTGGGTGACAAGGACATGTTCCTTCAATTATTCACTTCCCCCTCTTCTGTCGTTAAGCTGAGACAGTGAGAAAACAGCATCCCTCAATGCAGTCTGCAAACACGGTTCGAGAAAAGACTGCCATGGGTTACATATTAAGCATGCAATTAATAAAAGATTTTTGAAAAAGCTTTCAAGAATAGGAGCTTTGTTCTGAAAGAGGGAAATAACCAGAAACGGGTTTCACGCTGCTGAGGACGCTCTGTGCTCTGCTCCCAGGAACATTCAGCACCATGGAGAAGAACCAACCGCATGAAGGAAACTTGAGGTTCAATCAATGGGAAGTTGCAGTAACCAACATGGATGGTTTTATTTAACCCTTTCTTTTGAACCCGCTTCCCTATCTTGAACGGTCCTTCTAAATGCCGATGGGAGTTGAAATGAAACAATGTTCATATTTCCAACCGTTGCAAACTTGAGGTGTGAGAAAGAGTCCCAAGAAATAGAAGGCAGTGTAGACTCCATTAAAACTGGTCAAAGGTGGAGCACAATCACAAAGGCTTGAAAATTCTCCCCAATGCAAAGTGAAGGAGGAGCTTGACTGATTCACTGGAGGAGAGTGTCGCATAATCAAGGGAGCCACCATGGAGAAGGCCCTGTGCCGTGAACTTAACGTATAGCCAGATGTATCTAATAGCCTTCCATACTTTGCTACTGAGATGGACAAAGACAGAGCAAGTGGTCTCTTGAGTCTCCAACTGGGAGACCCTAGTTGACTCCTCAACATGGAGATCTTTGAAGATGAATTTATAACCTTTTTTTTTTCATATATAGTCAGGAAGGCGTAAAACAGATATACTGTAGCTGGGACCAGAATTTCCATTGTTAAGCAAGAGGGGTTGTTAAGTGAGCCAATCCCTGATTTTACCACTTTTTTTTGCCATAGTTGTTAAGTGAATCACTGCATTTTTCAAGTAAAACACATGGTCATTAAATGAACCCAGCTTGCCCCATTGATTTTGCTTGTCGGACAATGACGATCACATGACCAATGGATGCGACAACCATCCTAAATACATGCCGGTTGACAAGTGCCCAAATTTTGATCATGTGACCCTGAGGATACTGCAACAGTTGTAAGTACAAGGATCTGTTGTAAGTCACTTTTTTCAGGGCCGTCGTAACTTTGAACGGTCACTAAACCAATGGTTGTAAGTCAAGGACCACCTGTATTGAAAAGCAAGTTGTCCTTCACAACAGAGTTCCCCAAGCTTTCCAGGTTGGTGGCCTGGAGTGGAGGGAGGGGGGGAAAGAGGGGATGGTTTTGTGGGAGGGGCAGGCGTGCACGCGCTAACACCCGTTGCTCGCACGAGTGGGGCTGCGAGAACCTCCGACGCTCGTGCGAATGGGATGCAAGTGCCCACATGAGTGGGGCACTTGCGTGAGTGGGCTGTGAGTGCTCACGCATGTGGGGACATGAGCGCCTGCGACTCATGCGACCCGGTGGCCAATAGGTTGGGGACAGGTTGGGGAACCCTGCTTTACAAATTTCAACATGAATCCACCACCCCTATCTAGTAGTGGGTTTCACTTACCTTCGCTACCGGTTCGGAACTGTGAACGCTCACACGCGGCCCTTCTGCGCATGTGCAGAACCTTCTGTGCATGCGCAGATCGTGTGGGTGGGCAGAGCCTTCTGCCGCCGCTACCGGTTCACCAGAACTGGGTCGAACCGGTAGCAACCCACCACTGCCCCTATCCTTGTTCACAAACACAAACACACACACACACACACACACACCAATCTGACATCTTTCCAGAACAGCCGATCTTGAGTAGACCACTCTGTCAGTCCAATTGTTTGGGCAGACTGTTACTACGGAGATGACGCAAAACTAGGAAAGCCACCCGAAAAGAGGAGAAGCAGAGACGCCTGGTAGGTGTTAGGTGATCTCCAGAGACACATCGTCGTGCAATATAGAAGTGGAGCATAACTAATATAGATTCCCTTTATCATCTGCCATAGATTGGTCTCGATAGAGGACACGCCATTAACTAAGCGCTCTGCGGGCTTCCTAATTTCTGCAGAAATAGGATTTCCCCAGCCATTAAAACCGATCGTCGGCCACTGTCAAACCTGCTGATTTCATTAAGAGATGCCATCTGCATCCAGAAACCGAACAAAGAGACGATATCAAACAATGCCATTAGCTGGCATTTATCCTGGCCCGAAAAAAGAGCTATTGTTTTGGAGGCAAGGCATAATTTAATCTACATAAGGGAGAAGAATGCCGATGGTTCTCTCTTATTCTACTTGCCATCGTGGGTCAGGTAAATGGGAGGAATGCAAATTTCTACTCCTGTTTTGTTCTATAAACTCCCAGCCCTCTTTTCTCAAACGGAGTTGGCTAGTATGGGGAAGGGGAAAAAAATATCTCGAGTTGCTTTCCGCCGCTTCTCGTTCAATCTGGCGAGAGATAATTTGCTTTACACGGTCTCGGAGGGGCAGGAAATGGGAGAGGAGGGACCATTCTCCTGGATGGATGGATTGTGATGTTCTTGAAGTTCTTTAGCCAAACGGCCGCCAGGAGATGGATGAGAATGTTTTCTCTTTCATTCTCCAAGTTTTTTCTCCAAGGTTTTGGAGCTTCCTTGGTTCCCTGCAGTCCTTAAGAAAAAGTTCAGGAAGGAAATCCTGCCCTCAGAATTTTTTCAGTTGTGGTGCTCTTCTTAAGAGCTCAGGATGGGGGAACCCGCCTTTAAGGAACTTTCTAGAGAAACTTCCGTTCTCCAGGAAGCCTTTGGAGAACGGGTCCATTTTATTGGTTTAAGAAGATTTATGCAGCCACCCCACTCTTGTGATATCACTGCCCACACATTTTAGTGAAGGATGTGGAAATCCACAACCTGGTTGGAATTAGGAGTTATACCAGGTAAACCAGAAGATGCATCTAGAAGGAAAAAAGAGAACTGGAAATAATGTTCTCAGATATCAAAAAAAAAAAATACACATAATATCCTACACAGAGATGTGTAGAACTCAGAATACTGAAGTTTTAAATAATTCAGTTGGATTCACTTTTCCTAGGGCACTGCTTCTCAACTTGGCCAATTGAAGATATATGGACTTCAACTCTCAGAATTCCCCTGCCAACCATGTGTATGGACTTCAACTCCCAGAATTCCCCTGGCAACCATGTGTGTGGACTTCAACTCCCAGAATTTCCCTGCCACCCATGTGTGTAGACTTCAGCTCCCAGAATTCCTCTGCCACCCATGTGTGTGGACTTCAGCTCCCAGAATTCCCCTGCCACCCATGTGTGTGGACTTCAGCTCCCAGAATTCCTCTGCCAACCATGTGTGTGGACTTCAGCTCCCAGAATTCCCCTGCCACCCATGTGTGTGGACTTCAGCTCCCAGAATTCCTCTGCCAACCATGTGTGTGAACTTCAGCTCCCAGAATTCCCCTGCCACCCATGTGTGTGGACTTCAGCTCCCAGAATTCCTCTGCCAACCATGTGTGTGAACTTCAGCTCCCAGAATTCCCCTGCCAACCATGCTGGCAGGGGAATTCTGGGAGTTGAAGCCCACAAACCTTCAAGCAGCCAAGGTTGAGAATCACTGTCCTACACTAATATGAAAGTTGTTGAGAACTAGGGCACTATTACTTCTCAAGGGGTAAAATTGAGATAAATGTCATTTTTCTGTGCAATTCGCCTCCAGTTCCTATCTCAGTGATGGCGAACCTATTTTGGCTCGGGTGCCAAAAGGGTGCACGCGCGCGCACGATAGTGTACGCGTGCCCACACCCATAATGCAATGCCCTCCCCCCGCACATGCGCACAACCCCCGCTCTCCCCTCCCCCCGCGCATGCGCACAGGCCTCACTGAAGCCTCCGGACTTCCTGTAGGCCCGTTGGGCTGTTTTTCGCTCTCCCCAGGGTTCAGGAAAGCCTCCTGAAGCCTGGGGATGGCAAAAAATGGCCGAACCGGAAGTTCACTTGTGTGCTCACCCCCCAGCCTCCTTTTCGCTGTCACAGGTCTTCAAAGCAAGCAACAAACACAGCAATGCTGTGACTTGAGGAAACATTCTGCTCGCTTGTCAGCCAGTGAGCACACAGGCCCAGTTGATAATCAATGAAGGTTTCTTATTCTTGTCTTCAGGCTAAGGTGAGTTCAGCTGTTTCCCAGTGGCCGCGGCATACTTGCAGTTTCATTCTCCAAAGCCGTAGTTCAAAGTTTTGCTGTCAAGTAATTCTGTGCTTCAGATAGTTGAACTAGGCCTCCCACACCTCGGCCCAAAACTTCTGCAGCCGGCAAGGCTTTCCTGAAGGCCTCTGTAGCTGATAACAGGGCTCCGGATCGATCCGGAGCTCTGTTATCAGCTGCAGAGGCCTTCAGTAAAACCTTGCCTGCTGCAGAAGAAATGGGCCGAGGTGTGCGAAGCCTGGCTGCAACTGTCCAAAGCTGAAGAAGTTCCTGAAGACCTCTGACAGCGAAAAGGAGGCTGGGGGTGACACACACAAGTGAACTTCCGGTTGGCCCGTTGGGCCGTTTTCGCCATCCCCAGGCTTCGGGAGGCTTTCCTGAAACTTGGGGAGAGCGAAAACGGCCGAAAAGAAGGCCGAAAGGAGCTGACATAGGGCAACGCCTCACGTGCCCTCAGATATGGCTCCGCGTGCCACAGGTGGCACGCGTGCCATAGGTTTGCCATCACTGTCCTATCTGCTCCTTGACTTTATGTAGCTTCTGCATTTTCTTATCATTTTTTTTTTTTTTAGTCAATCCAACCAGGTACAAATCGCTCAGGATTGACTAGGCGGCTCAGTGGCTAAGACACTGAGCTTGTCGATCAGAAAGGTCGGCAGTTCGGCGGTTCGAATCCCTAGTATAGGTCTCCTGCGTGAGCAGGGGGTTGGATTAGATGACCTCCAAGGTCCCTTCCAACTCTGTTACTGTTACTGTTAGGAACCAAACAATTCTTTCCTTGCAAGACTACAAAGCCATCCCCAAGTCAGGATCAGAGGAGCAGGCCTCCCCCTCAATCTGACTTGGCTTCCTAATTATGTCACGTCCACAGAACTGGATGATCTTAGGCCACCGTAGCTATTCAGGACAAAGGTCTTGAGAAGGGGCAGACACGCATCCGTGGCAAAGGGGCTGGTTTTATGGGGAACAAAATCCCTTTGTTTGGAAAATGCATTTCAGCTCAACCCTCGTGCAAAGCTCAACGTTGCTTTTCATCAAATCTCTGCCTGGCTATCTATTATGTCTGGGTTTGTTTTCAGGCCTCGCCTCTCTTTTCTCATCTATTCAGCGTCCTTCACAAATCTTCAAAATGATAGCTCCAATTTCTAGACTGTCTCTATTTCGAGAGGTTGTAATTTGAGTTTGTTTTTGATGGTAGTACCAAGATCTATTCAACTCTCCTGGTGCTATTGTAGACCTCCCTCCCCATCTCTCTCCCTCTCCCTCTCTTTCTCTCTCTCTCTCCCTCCCTCCCTCTTTCTCTCCCTCTCAATCTCCCTCTCTCCCTCCCTCTTTCTCTTTCTTTCTTTGTCTCCCTCCCTCCCCCTCCCTTTCTCTCCCTCTCTCCCTCCCTCCCTTTCCCTCTTTTTCTTTCTTTCTCTCCCTCTCTCTCCCTCCCTCTTTCTCTCCCTCCCTCCCTCTCTCCCTCTCACCCTTTCCCTCCCTCCCTCCTTCCCTCCTTCTCTCTCTCCTTCCCCCTCTCCCCTTCCCTCTTTCCCTCCCTCCCTTCTCTCTCTCTCTCTCTCCCTCTCTCTCTTTCTGTCACATAGGTAGTCCTCGACTTACAACAATTAATTTAGTGACTGTTCGAAGTTACAACAGCACTGAAAAAAGGGAAGTGACTGGTTTTTCACACTTAACGACCGTTGCAGCCTCCCCATGGCCACACAATCAATATTCAGGCGCTTGGCAACTGACTCATATTTATGATGGTTGCTGTGTCCCCGGGTAACTTGTTCCCCTTTTGTGACCTTCCTCACTGGAGGCGTTTAAGAAGAGACTGGACAACCATTTGTCTGAAACGGTATGGGGGAGGGTGTCTCTTACTTGACCAGGAGGTTGGACTAGAAGACCTGCCTTCGGAAGTTGTGGGAGCTTCATCACCTGAGACTTTCAAGAAGAGATTGGACTGCCATCTGTCAGAAATGGTGTAGGGTCTCCTGCTTGAGCAGGGGGTTTGGACTAGATGACCTCCAAGGTCCCTTCCAACTCTGTTAATCTGTAAACCTTCCAACTCTAGTTTATTCTGTTATCAAGGATTAGGGGAAGGGTCAAACAAACATTTTACAAAATCCACAGAACGGAGACTGTTCTCCAACTACTACTTCCAGAAGCAAGGAAATGAAAGGGAGACTCTGGGCCATAACGGATGCATTCACCATCACGTCTCGTCCTCCCCTAGGAGAAAAGATCTCCAGCATTAGCTCATTGACTCCGGTTTGGTCTCCAAACCATTTTCCGAATGTTTTATTACTCCTCGTTACTGCAGATGTCTGTCTGCAATGGCTCTTCCTTGGGTTGGAGTCACACAGCTCAAGGAAGGCATCAGTATAAATTAAGAACGAAGCCGGTGGGAGTCTCATTTGTATTCTGGTCCAGCAGTCTCAGCCTTCAGCGTGGCTAGGAAGAACACAGGCAAGCTTTGCCAAGGAGGCCTGAAGAATATTTCACTCCAATTCCAATTTATTTCCCATTATTAATGCTTCTGAAAGCTGAGCCTCTCCTTGAAGCAAAAAACAGCACATCCAGAAGGATTGCTAGGCTCGACTCTAATCTCATTAGCCAGCTTAGACAACAGGGCTCAGGATTCAATTTGGAAGAAGTTATAGGGAAACTTAGAAGACCAGTCCTGGGGGAGGGCAAAGATTCCCATCTGAATGAGACGTATCTCAGTTTGATGTTTTTGCCAGAGAACCAGGAGAGACAAGATTCTCAGGTGTGATGGAGGAATCTGGGTCCTACTTTAGCATTCACACTCACGTCACAGGTCAAGTCTGCTCTGTCCTTTATGGATCCAGAATTCTCTGGTGGGATGGATGCTTTTGTGGGTGGAAAGTCCCCGGTTCAATCTTCAGCATCTCCAGATTGGGCTGAAGAAGTCTGAACTGAAACTTTGGAAAGTCAACACCAGTTGGAAGAGGTCCTATTGGATCAAAGATGAGAAACAGTCCAAGAGCTATTGGCATTTTGTGGGGAAAATCCATACCACTTATTGCCTGTTGTCCAATGAGTGCTCCATTGAAAGAGAAGACCAGAAACAGAAGCAAGATTTCTTAGGAGACCTGTCTACCACATGATACTGATCTCACTGACAAAGCTTTGATGAACCTTTAAGGAGATCTGATAAGCTTCGGATAAGCAACAGCATGCTTACTCCAGAACTTGAGTGTCCTTTTGCTTGTCTCACTACCATCCTGAAAAAAGATGGTGTTACATCCTCACACTAACCATTATTTGCTTATTCATGGTTATTAATAACCAATATTTATGGAACAAAGTGCAATGGCTGGACTCACACAGGACATGCAAAGCCATGCCAGATAAACTGTATTTGTGGCTTAGCCTATAATGGATGGATGGAGGGATGGATGGATTGGATGGATGGATGGATGGATGGATGGAAGGAAGGAAGGAAGGAAGGAAGGAAGGAAGGAAGGAAGGAAGGAAGGAAGGAAGTCTCCACATTATTTCTGGCACATTGTTGCTGGAGACAGATCCAGTTCTCTGGAAATACATAGACTTTAAGTCCCCCAAATCCCATGTTGGCTGGAGAACATGGCCAGCTGAATTCCACACACATATCTGGAAGTTCTCCAGGATGAGAAAAGTTGCTGGGTTGTTTGAAAAACCGAAGGAAAGAGTCCATCGTTGAATTCATCCCTTGTTTCTAGGCTTCCTATCAGTATTTTCTCAGGCACTCCGACCAAGTAATGGATAAGTTGGTCTTTGCCAACTTGGGTGTCTTCCAAGTATGTTGGACCGAGCTCCACAGAGTCCCCACCCAGCTTGGCCAAAAACCATGGAGGGATTATGGGAATAGACATCCCTCAAATCCAGAAGGTTCTGGGCTGATGTAGGCTGATGAAGACCTTCAAGCACATCCAGAAGCATCCTTCTGTTCATTGAGAACAGACCGCAACTGAGCAAGAAAAATTCAAATGTCAGATGTTGAAAAATACTCTGTTACCCAAGCAGGCATGCACACATTTCTCAAAGAACAATAGGATTTCCATTAAAATTCACTGCTGATCATAATTTCAGGCTCAACATGTCCTCCTGAATAACCATCTCTACTAAGAAGATGACACCAGGGACTCCAAGAGATTACAGAATCTGCAAAGTTTGGCTTGGATAAATATGGTGTTTCACCAACACGTCTTGCCATGATTTCTTTAGTGCAGTGATTCTTCACCTTAGCAACTTTCAGCTGCGTGGCCTTCAATGCCCAGAATTACCCAGCCAGATGTGAGTTGAAGGCCACACAACTTTAAATTGCCAAACACTGGTTTAGTGTGGCCCAGGGAGCAAGGCAGAAAAGAGAGGGAGGGAGGGAGGGAGAGGGAGGGAGGGAGAAAGAGAGAGAGAGATGAATCTGGGGGCAGA
>QLTV01002264.1:3002137-3025982 GCA_003457575.1 Thermophis baileyi | reverse complement strand
CGCGCTCTCTCTCTCTCTCTCTCTCTCTCTCTCGCTCTCCGAGGAACGCGACAGAGCTACAAGTCCCAGGTAGGATGCGCGTCTCGTGGCCCACCCCGCCCTGCCTCACCTGCCACCCCCAAATTGCGCCCCACCATGAGACGCGCGTCCTACCTGGGACTTGTAGCTCCATCGCCTTCCTCGGCATTGTGTCCAGAGAAGCCCATTGTAAAAGAAAACTTCTCGCGAGATCAATCAAACTTCTCTTTTACAACATGCTTCCCTGGACACAACAGCGAGGAATGCGACGGAGCTACAAGTCTCAGGTAGGACACATGTCTAGTTTGGGGGTGCAATTTGGGGGTGACAGGTGGGGCAGAGCAGTTTTGCTTTACTGTGCAAGGGCCAGGAGTTGCTCCATGGCTGCAGGCTCCGAGGCTGCAGGCGCCCAGGGAGGGGGAGGAATGCTGCCCGACTGCCCCCTCCCGAAGCAAGGTTTCAAGCTCGGCTGGAGAGACGGGTTGTTGTTTTTTTAAGAAACCCCCGAAAAAGCCACAAGATCCAGAGCTGCTAGTCTCCGGTAAGATGCACATCTCGCGGCCCTCCCGCCCCATGCCCTGCCCCACCCGCTCCCCCCAAATTGTGCCCCACTGCGAGACGCGCATCTTACCAGAGACTGGCAGCTCCAGGCAGTGAAAGAAACCGATGCCTCCTGCCTCCGTGCATCAAGGAGGCCGAGCAGCAGCAGAAAGAGCACGGGAGGCACAGGAAGCGGCTGCCAGCGATGCCCTCAGCGATCACAGATGTTGTGAGCGGGGAGGCTCGACCCTCCCTTAGGAGCCTCAGTTTACTCGTGAGCACCACTGGCCTTTCTCCCTGCCTCTCCTGGCCAATGGTGGCTAGATTCTGCAAGTAATGGCTGGGCGGGACGGGCAGGCAGGGCGAGCGAGCGAGCATCAGGCGGGCAGGGTGAGCGAGTGGGGACCGGTTTGGGGGCGTGGCCAGGCTGCCATTACTGCCGGTTCGGAGAACCAGTCCCGGTTCTATAGAACCGGTCCGAACTGGCAGGAACCCACCTCTGGATGAAGCCCACAGCATAGATCCTCCTTCATTGGAAAAAACTAAAGTCCTGATTCTTAACACCTGGGCCAGGTTTTTCCACGTGGTTCAGAAATAAGTCAATGTTCCAACTATTCCCATATCACAAAAACATCAAGCGAAAGCCCTTTGTATTATCTGGATTTTAGAGGAAGGTCTTCTCGATGTGACATCAGATTTCAGTTGTAATCAGCAGCCGGATTGTGGGGTCCTTGGTGTCTCCTTGGTGCTCTCTGAGCTTGGTTGTTTTCTTGCAGATGTTTCATTACCCAGCAAAGATTGACACCAGGTTTAATACCAGACCAACAATCAATCAGGAAACAATACCTCAATCAAGGAATTGCCAACTCAAACAATCAAGCAGTAAACAACAGCCTAATCAAAGAACTACCAAGAAGAAAACGACACTCCCATCAACAATAATCGGGCAAGCCACTGTAAATAAGCAGAGAACAAACGCCACACCCTTCTAGAACTGATGGTGTTACCTGGCTGGGTAATGAAACATCTGCAAGAAAGCAACCAAGTTCAGAGACTATCATGGAGAACATCAAGGAGCCCAGAATTCAACCCTGAAATACGAATATTCTCTTCTTATCAGAAGCAAGATTTATGAAAAGGCAATCAATTGTATACATCAGTGATGGCTAACCTTTTTCTCGTCGTGTGCCAAACACGCAAGCACACGTGACAGCGCGCACGTGTGCCGGCACCCATAATGCAATGTGTGCGTGATCCCCCGCGCCCCCTGTGCATGCGTGCGTGATCCCCTTGCAACCCCCCACCCCCGTGCATGCGCGCATGACCCCCCACACACACCGTTTTGGGCCTAGCAGGCCTCCCTGCAGCTTCCTGGGACCAAAAATGGGCCACGGGAGGGGGGGCGCTGCACCCCCCACGGCCCACATTTTGGGCCTAACAGGCCTCCCTGCAGCCTCCTAGGACCAAAAACGGGCCACAGGGGGGCGCCGCACCCTCCCGTGCTACCCCCACTCCCCACGCATGCACGCACAACCCCCCGTGCATGCACGCGCGTCTCCCGCATGTGCCCCGCCCTCCATGCGTGGCAGATACCCGAAAATCAGCTGGCCGGCGGGAGGCGTGCGCGCATGTGCGGTGGAGCTTAGCTGGGTGATGGCTCGCGTGCCCGCAGAGAGGGCTCTGCATGCCACCTGTGGCACGCGTGCCATAGGTTTGCCATCACGGGTATACATTATCTGCTTGGAAGCACATCCCACAAAATTCCATAAGGTTTCCTCATTCATAGGATTGGGTCCAGAGCATGGACATGACCAACCCTTGGCATTCCTGAAGTCAAGAGAAAAATCAAATAGAAGAAAAGCTGGAGTTAACCAGCAAGAAACAACCGTCTTTTGCGCTGCATTATTTGTGTTCAGCCTGCTGGCTCAGCCCCGCTCCCAGATTCTAATTTGGAAACTCTAAAATTACATTTTGGAACGGGGGGGGGATGTGCCATTCGTTGCCCTTTTGGGGAGGCTTATTTTATCACAGCTGCAAATTGTTTGTGCGCACGGGCACACAGGCTCTCTGATTCAAGCAATGAACAAACAAGGATCGTGGCCGATCCAGGCTGGAATGCAGTCGGAAGGGGAAGGTGGTTTAAAGATTTTTTGCACCAGGGATTTTGCTCCACTGATCACACCAGGTTGTGCAAATTTATCCCGGGACTAGCTCACGTTTTTCCACTCTAGGTATAACGAGACACAAGTCTATTCCCTTCTCATCACCACAAGGGTGGAATCTTCTCACAATGGAACTCTTGATAGCACCCCAATATGCCAGGGCTTCCGAAACCTTGATTTATCCGGGATTCATTTCTCCTGATAAATATATTTCACTCTCCTTGGTAGGTGGTGGTGCAAAATTACTCCATTCATTTCCATGACACTGTGCTGAGTTAGCCCATTGCTCTTTTTATCCGTAACTGCTGTTTTTCTGCTATCATTTATTCTCCCTGTCATTGGTTCCCATTTCTTTGATGCTGTTTTTATATCATATCTGATGGTTTATGGTTCCACCTGTTTATCGAATGAGCTGTCCGTCCATCTTGGCGTCCAGGTTTTGTGGGGTGCCAGGATTAATTCCTTCTACTCTCGCTCTGTCCATCTCGTGGGACCCCTCCATTAGAATCATGTATCCAAGGTTAAACGTAACCCTAGAAACTCGATCCTCCTTCGCTTTGGGATTTAACCGAAGACTGAGATGCCCAAAGGGCTGTAGATCAAGAAATGGTTATAAAGTGAACATGAGAACATATATAAGGAGGACTGGAGATCAAGAAATCAAAAGAACAAGGAATGCGAAAGAATCAGGTTAGGTGGACATGGAAAGAGATACGATGTATGTATTAGAATGTAGGTATTAGAATGATAGATAGATAAGTTGACATTCTAGAATATGATGGTCAGAAATAATTGTACAACACTAGCGCTGTTTAAAATAGTATATATGTTATTTTGTTTTTAACCTTTGTTTCATGGCAAGTGGAATGCCAGGACAAACACACTGTATTCAATATATCTCTATATGTAAACAATAAAAATATATTATAAAAGAAGAAGAAGAAATCAGAAGAACAAGGATTTCAGCTTTCAACGAGATTTCAGCTGCGTTCGTTTGCCATCCGAGCCTTCAGCTATTAACAAATCATTTCCTACTGAAAAATATGAAGGTGGCATCAGAAACGGTGACATTAAAGCAAACAGAAAGCCTAGGACCTTCCAGCTGGTTTCACGCATGCATTAAACCACGGTTTGATTGACCTAGAAGTGGCTAGGTACGCACACCGAGCCAAAACAAATCACATGAGGTTAGCCACAATGAGAGAATGCCAGCCTCTGCCAGTGCATTTGCAGCAGGCATCCTCAAATAATAATAATAATAATAAAAAAAGCTGATACAGGATTGCCATATGGAATATTAAACTGCAATTCAGCAGGAGGTACAACTGCCGCTTGAACAAATTATTAGTAGCAGTAGCAGCATATCCCACTATATGTTTTAATCAGATCACTGGTGCAAAAATTTCTCTGTTCACCCAGCATCTGTTTGGTGAATAGTCTCTTGTCAGCAAGGCATGTATATCACCGATAGAAGAGAATACTTGTAGCTCAGGGTTGAACTGTGGGGTCCTTGGTGGTCTCTGAGCTTGGTGGTTTTCGTGCAGATGTCTCATTACCCATTACGCCTTGTCATTACCCACCAGTAGCACTGATGGTGTTACCTAGTTGGGTAATGAAACATCCTCAAGAAAACTACCAAGCTCAGAGATCACCAAGGGCCCCACAGTCTTCCTCTTCCACCTTCCTCTTCCTCCTCTCCTCCTCCTCCTCCTCCTCCCCCCTCCAAAACCCCCTCCCCTTTAGCCCTGATGGTGTTACCTAGTTGGGTAATGAAACATCCTCAAGAAAACTACCAAGCTCAGAGATCACCAAGGGCCCCACAGTCTTCCACCTTCCTCTTCCTCCTCTCCTCCTCCTCCTCCCCCCTCCAAAACCCCCTCCCCTTTAGCACTGATGGTGTTACCTAGTTGGGTAATGAAACATCCTCAAGAAAACTACCAAGCTCAGAGATCACCAAGGGCCCCACAGTCTTCCTCTTCCACCTTCCTCTTTAATCCTCCCCTTCTCCTTCTCCTCCTCTTCCTCCCCCCTCCTCCTCCCCCTCCCTTCTAGCACTGATGATGTTACCGTGTTGGGTAATGAAACACCTGCAAGAAAACCACCAAGCTCAGAGACCACCAAGGGCCTCATGTATCTCACTCTGACCCTACTTGTTGCAATTTCCCCCCCAAGAATATTTCTTATCAACGTGCCTATTTCCACATCGGTTCACTTACAAACGCAACATCGGAAGAGCGTCTCTCAAAACCCACATCTCCAAAGCATTTATTTCATCCTAATATATCCAGGCTTCTGAAACACGAAGGTGGTTTTATTTTTAACAACAACAACTTAAACGCACCTTACAAAACTCGTAGGAATACATCAAGCAAAGGAGACAGGAGTTTGTTCAAACTGTATCACAGATAAAAAAAAATCCTCAAATATCCTTGCCTGGGATCACATCCCTAGGTAGATCAAGAGGGGAGAAAGATACCTGGAGATACCGCAGCTGGAACAGCAGCTGTGACCCGGAGGGAAAATGTAGCACCCTTCCTTCCTCTTTTAAAAGTAGATCCCCATCACGATTAGTGGATTTCCTTCAGACTTACACAGCATCAGTTGCTGAATGTTGTGAACCTTTGTGAGCCACGCACATCCTTCCTTAACAGAATAGAACAGTATTTTTCAACCTGGGGCGATTTTAAGATGGGGTGGACTTCAACTCCCAGAATTCCCCAGTCCGCATGTTTGAGATATGTGGATTTCAACTCGCAGAATTCCCCCAGCCAGGCATGGGGGAATTTTGCGAGTTCAAGTCCACATATGAAATATGTGAATATGAAATATGAAATATGAAATATGAAATATGAAATATGAAATATGAAATATGAAAGTTGTCCAGAAGCATGGAGCAGAAAGACCCTGTCTTGCATTGTCACATATGTTTGGAAGTCCGTCCCAACCCATCAATTGAACACCCTGGTTAGAAGTACTAGAATAAGAAACAGAAAAACGAAGAAATGGGTTTTGCCTCACTCAGCGCACATGTTTTGCCCGTCCCGTCCCAACAAAAGGAACCCACTTAGCTTTCGGATGCATATCCATCTGGGATTCCCAGCTACTCATTCATACATGGAATTTCCAAGTCCTGTTTCTGATCCATCGCAGAGACCAGCCAGCTGAGCAAAGCACCGCAGGGAAAGGGTGGAGAAACAGATGTTCCCAGCTGATCAACCGCCTGCTCAGAACAGAGCTGGAAGGCACTTTGGGAATTTTTGTGTTTCCAACTGCAGAGTTCCAAAACAGGAGATAAAATTACATCCGTCCTCTGCCCAGACAGCTGGACCCAAAACAGCTTCAAGCTACTTGGGTGTAGTGGTTAAGATGTTGGCCCAGGAACTGAGAGTTCATGAGTTCTAGTCCAGCCTTAGCCATGAAAGCCAGCTGGGTGATTTTGAGCCAATCACCAGGAGACTGTGAGTTCTAGTTCCGCCTTAGCCATGAAAGCCAGCTGGGTGATTTTGAGCCAATCACAGGAGACTGTGAGTTCTAGTCCTGCCTTAGCCATGAAAGCCAGCTGGGTGATTTTGAGCCAATCACCAGGAGGCAGTGAGTTCTAGTCTTGCCTTCGCTATGAAAGCTGACTGGGTGGTTTGGGGCCAGTCACTCTCTCTCAGCGCAGCTCACCTCACAGGGTTGTGTGTGGGGTCAATAGGAGGAGGATGGAGTATTAGGTATGTTTGCTGCCTTGAGTTACTTATAAAGTAATAAAAGTTGCATAAGAATAATAAATAAATAAGAAGGGTCCAGTACAAGGTGCATTCAAGAACAATGAAGAAAAATTAAAACAGGCCAGATATTTGTAGAGATTCCAAACTGGGGCCAACAAATGTTATTTTTTCTCAATTGCTAAACAGTTTCTCCAAGTTTCTTTCTATAAGGGCATTCTCAGAGTTTGAGACAGAAGTAGGAAGTCTTCTAAACAAGGCCAAAGGAAGATCAGATCAAAGTTTCAGATCTGTCTCTTAGGTGAGGCATCAAATCCATCAAGGAGGCTGTCTCAACAAGTGGCCTTCCTCCTCCTCCTCCCCCTCCCCCCCCATGAAAGCTTGAGATCTGGCCTTCAGTCTAAGCCCAGTGGCTAACCAAGTTCAGACCTGGTTAGTACCAAGGTAACAGGATACAACCATGAGACACTTCCATAACATGTCCAAGAAAACTCTATGGCTGCATCCATGAACTCATCCATAAGCAAGCTGAACCTGAAGATTTTACAGTTTATGAAAAATCAGTGGGAAAACCATAGCCGTTGCACGGGGAAGGGTTATTCTCAGAAAAGAGGGCAGGGATTAAAATCCATCCCACCCCAAGGAGCTCATTGGATGGAGGTGGCAACCGTTGGAGGACAAGCTGCATAAAAGATGGATGAGTTCATTTTTATTTCTCCTGATGCCGTCTGACACTTGACTTTTAAATAGGTGTCTTCCTCCAACACTCCAAAAGAAATTAGAAAATCAAAGCAGTTGGCTGGCCATTTGCGCTGGCCCAGACGGAGACCTCCACCAAAGGGCGGAGGGAGAAACGAAGAGCAAAGCGCTAAAACTATCGTTTCACAGCAATGAAATGTGCCTACGGGGAAAAAATAGCAGTGTCAACGTTTATTTTTTAAAGGAATGGCACCAGGAAAATCCAGCAAGGAGCCTCGGGAAAGGGAAAGCTGGTTTTCTGCCGGTTAGTGAACCACGCAAGCTACACAAACTTTGCCAGCCTCGGTGCAATCCAGAAAATACTTTTGCCCCACCTGTAAAGGTAGACTATTCCTTTTCTGGAAGCTCTCCTTCTCATTCCAGCCAAATCCAGACCCATTTTAGTCTGGGGTACGTTCTTTTAGAGATTCATCCTGGACATAATCTACTTCCACTCCTTCCCTCGGGATGGCGCTATGGGGCATTGTATGCCAAAACAACTAGACACACGTGCCATCCCTCTGCTGAATTTAATTAATTAATTCACCGGAATTATTATTTATCCTTATCTTCTTTACTTCCCCTTTTATTGGTAATATTATTCTGTTGCTTTGCATGTACGCTGAGCACTTCTCTACTGGAGACGAATTCCTTGTGTGTCTAATCACACTTGACCAAATAAAATATTCCATTCAATTCAGGTTTTTTGATTTTCCCTGAGTGTCTCTTATCCCTTTCTTAACCAAACCTATATCCAAAGCACACCCAAAAAGCTCACAACCTGGGTCTCATTTTTTTCTATCCAGAGCTGATTCCGTTAGGATCCACCCCTTGCCCACTCCCCAAATACAGATAGTCCTCGACTTAATGATCATTTGTTTAATGACGGTTCAAAGTCACAATCGCACTGACAAAAAATAGATTTTACAACCGGTTCTCGCCCTTACGACCGTCATAGACTTCCTCAAGGCCACATGATCTAAATTCAGAGGCTTGGAAACTGGCATGTACTCGTGTTTCCCCGAAAATAAGACCGGGTCTTATATTAATTTTTGCTCCAAAAGACGCATTAGGGCTTATTTTTGGGGAAATACAGTACTCAATGCATCCATCTGGCTGAGGATCTTAACTGGGGCTTATTTTTGGGGTAGGGCTTATATATTACAAGCTTTCTGAAAAAAATCATGCTAGGACTTATTTTCTGGTTGGGTCTTATTTTGGGGGAAACACGGCAGTTATGACAGTTGTAGCATCCCAAGGTCATGTGATCTCCATTGGTGGCTTTCCCAGCCAGCTTCCAACCAGCTAAGTCAATGGGCCCCGGGGGGGGGGGGGGAGGGGGGATTTTGGGGGAGGGAAGTCTGATTCGCTGACCACCATGTGATTTGCTAAATGACCACAGTGATTTGCTAAATAACCACTACAAGACAGTTTGTAAAATTGGGCATGACTCACTTAACAACCACCTCACTTAGCAACCGAGGTTCCATTCTTGATGGTGGTCCAATTGGGCATTTGAGAAGGCATTTACATATGCTCAGAGTAAGTCTGATCACCGACTTCGCACCATTGCGGCAAGGTAACATTAGGCAAAGGAGGATAGGAAGAAGAGGTTTACAGTAGAAAAAGGGGTGGTGGCATTCCACCATTCTTTGAGAATCGCTACAGTTTCTGGTTAGCACTGATGATGTTACTTAGCTGGGTAATGAAACATCTGCAAAAAAACAACCAAGCTCAGAGAACACCAAGGACCCCACAGTCCTCCTCCTCCTCCTCCTCCTCCTCCTCCTCCTCCTCCTCTCCTCCTCCTCCTCCTCTCCCTTCTAGCACTGATGATGTTACCTAGTTGGGTAATGAAATGTCTGCAAAAAAACAACCAAGCACAGAGAGCATCAAGGACTCCACAATCCACATTTTTCCTCCTCCTCCTCCTCCTCCTCCTCCTCCTCCTCCTCCTCCTCCTCCTCCTTCCTCCACTCCCTTCTAGCACTGATGCCATTACCTAGCTGGGTCATGAAATGTCTGCCAGAAATCAGCCAAGCTCAGAGAACACCAAGGATCCCTCCGTTTCCTGATTAATTCTCTGATTTTCCTGACTGTCTAAGAAGTCACAGCCCAGCAATTTCCCCCTGCTTTTAAAGGACCCTTTTTACACCTGGCAAGCAAGCCAGAAATATGTTTTTTTTTTTCCATTAAATAACATTTGACCTGGTTTATCCCGCACCTTTCTCTCCTTTCAGGACCCTCTTGCATTTCTAAGACTGCCCACCAGCAGAATGGGGAAAAATCCCATCCCTAATAATGGAATGAAATCCTTGGCTTAAAGAGAGAGCAGCGGCTCCGTGTCTCACCTGCTCCAGGAATTCATTATCCAAGTGATCAAAAGCAGAGCCTGCTTCTTTTAAAAATCTCAATTCCTTGTTTTACCTTGCGATACCCACACACACACACGCGCACACGCACACGCACACACAAACCGGGCAGGCAGCATCTTGCTAGCCAAACAGGTCCAGAACCTTTTGCAAAGAACCTCTTTTTCTTACTCCCTCGCCCAAAATCCTTTTGGGAAAGCGGTTGCCTTAAGACTCAGGCAACTCGTGGGCTCCCTGTTTGAAACGGGTCAAACCCAAATCCCGATTTCTCCTTCGGGCGAACAAAGAGAAGCGGATTCGATCCAGAAGCCAGGAGGCAGTATTTTGAGTTTTGCTGCCTCCAAATCCGTTCCGGGGGGGGAGGGGTTGTCAAAATCGCCTCTTCCTCCCTCCCTCTTCCACCATCCCCCCCCCGTCGGACCCCACGCATGCAAAGACCGCCAGCCGTATCTGCGAACCTCGGCTCGGGTTAACCTTGGCTCGTCGCGCGGTGCCCCAAACCTTTCCGGGCAGCCTCTAACCCGCGGCGTCTCGTGTGAACGCGGCCAGAGTGTGAGCTTGCCAATCACACTTTCCCCGCAGGAAAGAAAAAAAAGGCGCGCGGGGGGGGGGGTTGAAAGGCGAAAGAAAGCGGGGGAAAGCGAGCAGGCGAGAGGAGGAAAAGCGTTCCTCGCCCACCGCCCCCCCCCAAAAAAATACCGCCTTCGTAAGGAACTCTTAGGAATAACCACAGCAATAACCCATGGTCAACGAAGACAAGAGTGCTCCGGGGCATACCCCGAGTGCCTTCCCCATTTGGAAGGGGGGCAAGTCTTCCAGATTAGGGCATCGGGGGGGGATACCCCCAAAACCGACCCCCCCTTCCCGGGTTGACCCCCTCCCAGCCCTGGCAAGGTGCCCTCCGGAGCGAGACTCACCCTCCGAAAGAAAGCGTGGGAAAGCGAGCAGGCGAGAGGAGGAAAAGCGTTCCTCGCCCACCGCCCCCCCCCAAAAAAATACCGCCTTCGTAAGGAACTCTTAGGAATAACCACAGCAATAACCCATGGTCAACGAAGACAAGAGTGCTCCGGGGCATACCCCGAGCGCCTTCCCCATTTGGAAGGGGGGGGACGGACACCCCAGAAACCGAGCCCCCTTTTCGGGCCGAACCCCCCAGCCTTCCAGCCCCCCATCCCGGCCAAGGTGCCCTCCGGAGCGAGACTCACCTTCCGCGTCCTGCCCGGCCCGGGAGCCAGAGGCCGGCGGCACCCGACCCGGCATCCAATCTCGCCGCTGCTCCGCGGATTCTGTCTATACCATAGAAGCATATACAAAAAGAGAAGGCCAAAGAATACGAGGCAGACCCAGAAGAAGATGGAGAGACAAGATCAAAGCCACACAACAACATCAT
Source organism: Thermophis baileyi (assembly GCA_003457575.1). NCBI lineage: Eukaryota > Metazoa > Chordata > Lepidosauria > Squamata > Dipsadidae > Thermophis > Thermophis baileyi. Next base: position 3,015,052 of record QLTV01002264.1, on the reverse strand, counting down.
CAAATAACAGTGATTGAGGCCACCAAAAATGCAAGAACCAGAACTTTGTATCTCCTTGCCCCGAGGAGGAGGAGGAGGAGGAGGAGGAGGAAGGTTTCCCAGCCCCCCCCCCCGCCCAGCCGAGGACTGGACAGCTCCAACTTCCCCCACCGCCGCTCGGTCCTTTGAAGTGGCCCCCTCCTAGCAGATTGGGGTGGGGGAGGGTTGCTTGAAACTCATCCTTGGACTTGGCCAAGAGCAAAACATTGGCAGACTTGAACCCGGGACTAGTCGCTCCTCAGGGCTTCTTCTTGGCAGAAGTTTCTTTCCTAGAACTCCCTCCCTCCCTTCTCTCCTTTCTTTCCTTCCTTCCTTCCTTCCTTCCTTCCTTCCTTCCTTCCTTCCTTCCTTCCTTCCTTCCTTCCTTCCTTCTTTTTCTTTCTTTTTCTTCCTTCCTTTCTTTCCTTCCTTCCTTCCTCCCTTCTCTCCTTCCTTCGTTTTCTTTCTTTTTCTTTCTTTATTTCCTTCTTTCTTTCTTTCCTTCCTTCTCTCCTTCCTTCCTTCCTTTTCTTTCTTTTTCTTTCTTTCTCTTTCTTTCTTTCTTTCTTTCTTTCCTTCCTTCCTTCCTTCCTTCCTTCTCTCCTTCCTTCATTTTCTTTTTCTTCCTTTCTTTCTTTCCTTCCTCCCTTCTCTCCTTCCTTCCTTCCTTCCTTTTCTTTCTTTTTCTTTCTTTCCTTCTTTCTTTCTTTCCTTCCTTCCTTCCTTCCTTTTCTTTGTTTTTCTTTTTCTTTCTTTTTTTCTTTCTTTTTCTTTCTTTCTTTTTCTTTTTCTTTTTCTTTTTCTTTTTCTTTTTCTTTTTTTTCTTTTTCTTTTTCTTTTTCTTTCCTTCCTTCCTTCCTTTCTTCCTTCCTTCTCCTGATCCTCGGGGGGGGCTGCAGGTTCTGGGCCTCTGATGCTTCACTCCAGGACAGCAGCGGCATTAAAGGTAATGAAATCCCAACGGATTTGCTTTTGTTGCCCTGGGTCATTAAAACCAGAGCCTCCATATTCAGGAGCAGTGTACCTGCAAGAGCCAAAGCCTAATCTCTACAGGCCACCTGGGCATTTCACTGAAGCAACGACTGTATTCCGCGAGAGATGGAGAGGGATTGACCTCCACATTTCCCCCAATCTGGGGTGTGCTCCTCCCACCTCCGTGGACCTCCCAACCATCAACTTCATCACATCGGTTAGGAATTTGGAGAGCAGAAATGCACAATCTGGGAAGAGACCCCACACTTCCTTTCAGAACATCTCCCCCCCCCCCTGCACACATTTGTACTCTCCGTGCACACTTGCATGTGTTGGAAGTAGTCGGTTATTTTGGGGGGGGGGTGTTTTGTGTGAAACCTCTTTGCCTTTTGAAGTACATTCCTATTGGTTCTGGGAAATTGCTGTTCCAACTGGATTATTATTACAGTATTTATTTTTTAATTCTGAATGCAAAGAGCGTAGCTTCTTAAATCACGAAAAGCCTTCTCTATCTTCTCTGACCCCATCCAGGATTTGCAAGGAATCTTAAACTTGGATCCCTTGATATGCAAAGCAGGAATTCTCCCTTTGAGTTTCCTTCAACTCTAGGTCGAAGCATCTGATTGAAGGATGCAGCAGCAAGATAGAAATATTGGGGAGGGGTCCCCTCATTGTGCGTTCCAGCCACCTCCATCTTCCAGCAGTGGTGCTACCCCCTTCTGCCTGGCTTCTCAGCACCCCTTTTCTCTCCCCACCTCCCCCCAACAGGGTTCTGAACCCCCCTTGCTTGAAGGGGGCCTAGCCAAGGATGCCCAGCCCTGGCTGCTCTCGGCCATGCCAGGGGAGGGGAGGGGAAAGGGGCCAGAGGGTGCCCCTCCATGCTTGGATGGCCGCTAATAACTTGAGTTCTCCAGCTTCGTTTCCAGCCCAGATAAGGTGTGTGTGTGTGTGTGTGTGTGTGTGTGTGTGTGTGTGTGTGTGTGTTGCTATGCCAGAAGAGAGCCTCCTCGCCTACCCACGCCCCCCCCCACACACAAAAGCTCTATTTAGCCTCCAAATCCAATTACGGCTCATTATGCAGTGGAACCTGGCCTCTTATCGAGGGACCCACGGCAGGCGGGCGGCTATTCATTTCTGGGGGTAGCCAACCTGCAAATTGCTCCCATGGGCAAAGAGGGACGGACTTTGGTGCCGGCTGGGATACGGTTCTGCATCCTAAGATGAGGACTTGTACTGTTTTTCCCACTGCTTCCTTCCCATTTTCCCTTCTTCTCTCCTCTTTCCACCCCACCCTTCTTTTTCGCTCACTCTGCCCTTCCTTCCTTCCTTCCTTCCTTCCTTCCTTCCTTCCTTCCTTCCTTCCTTCCTTCCTTCCTTCCTTCCTTCCTCCTTCCCTTCCTCCCTCCCTCCCTCCCTCCCTTCCTCTCTTCCTCCCATCCTTTTCCTTCCTTCCTTCCTTCCTCTCTTCCTCCCATCCTTTTCCTTCCTTCCTTCCTTCCTTCCTTCCTTCCTTCCTTCCTTCCTTCCTTTCCTCCCTCCCCCCCTCCCCCCCCCCCTCTTCCTTTCGGCCNCCCTCCCTCCCTCCCTCCCTCCCTTCCTGACAGACAGCCATTGTCCACAATGCTATATAGCAGGGGTGTCAAACTCAAGGCCCAGAGGCCGGATCCAGCCCGCGGGGTGCTTAGATCTGGCCCGTGGGCCCACCCTGGAAACAGTGAAGGACCGGCCCGCGGTGCCTCTGCCAGCGAAAACTCAGCTTGGGAAGGCCGCAGGTCATCCTCGCAAGATCGGTTTTCGCTGGCAGAGGGTTGCAGGAGGCCGTCGCAGCCAAAAACAGAGCTCGGGAGCCCGTTTTCCCTGGCAGAGCGCTCGGGCCTCCACAGGCGCCCCTGACATGAGTGACGGCGAGCTGGCCGCGCCCACCCCGGCCACACACACACACACACACACACACACACACACACACACACACACACCGAGGTCAAACACAACCCTGATGCGACCCTCAATGAAATCGAGTTTGACACCCCTGCTATATAGGGTCTCTTGCTTGCGCAGGGAGCTGGACTAGAAGACCTCCAAGATCCCTTCCAACTCTATTATTCTGTGATTAAGTCTTAAAGTTGCCAGGTTTGGAGAGCCCTGATGTAAACACCTGGCCGCAGAGGCATCTTGCTGCCCTGGGCTTGGCTGGAAGGCTGATGGCTCTATTGCTTCCCCTCTTCACCCACCCCGGCTGGAAGTATAATTGGGGGAGAGGCCATCAGACAATGTGGAGTTGACAGGCATGGGCAGGGCGGGGAGGGCGGAGGGGGCTCCGGTTATCCTTCAAACACCAAATGAAAAGGTTTGGCTGCAACAACATAGTCAGGAGAGGGTGCAGACGGATTACGCGCGCTCGTATTTTAGGAGCCCAGCAGAAAAAGGAGGTGAGATGGCAACCGAGGCTGATCTTGCCACCGTAAATAGCTCCTGATACGATGAGAAGGAAGCCTTTGCTGCATGGTTTGAGGTTTATTCTAGGAGGTTTATGGGGCAGGCAAGTGTCACAGGCCATCAGGTACAAAATAAAAATAAAGTGGAGAGCTTATCTCAGCTGGCTGGGTTCCGGAAGGGATGGATAACTGGGGAAGCAGCAGAATAAGAGCAGAAACAACACTGAATATGGAGAAGGAAGGACTGAAGAACCCAAGCAACTAACATCCAGCAATGGATCTCAATCTAGGGTTGTTCTTCTTCTTTAGTCTTCATTTAGATCGGGGCATCCAACCTTGGCAACTTTTAGCCCTGTGGACTTCAACTCCCAGAATTCCCCAGCCAGCCTGGGAGTTGAAGTCCACAGGGCTAAAAGTTGCCAAGGTTGGACAGCCTGATTTAGACGGTTTATTGATCTTTTCTCAACGATCTCAAAGCAACCTGCCCAGAGATCGCTCCTTATTTTACTCCCAGAGTAACTGGAGAGTAACTAGAGTCATCCTGTGAGCTGTGCAGCCAGGTGGATCTTCATTGTCCCTGCCGGTATCTTAATTTTGTCTCTGGATTTTTATTTTTTTTAAATCATTGTTCAGCCAGCTCTTCAGCTAAGAGGCTGGCTCTATTGATTTTTCAGCATTTTTATTTTCACCTTTAATGGTAACTAAATAGTTCTACATCATCTCAAACAACTGGGTCAATCTTTGCATCTTCATACATTCGAGGGATCCACAAAGTTCATCAAAATGCAAATCAGTATCGATCCGGATTGCTGTCCATATATTCAGTGGATTTTAACAAGCCTTGGATTCCATGCGGCCTTCCCCTACAAACAAGCCTTTGCAGGAAATTCATTTCAGCCTTCTGATTAACAGAATAAGAGAGTTGGAAGGGACCTTATGGGTCATCTAGTCCAACCCCCCCACCCAAGCAGGAGACCCTACACCAGTGATGGAGAACCTTTTTTTCCCTCGGGTGCCGAAAGCGCACGTGCGCACACGCACGCGTGCCAACACCCATAATGCAATGCCCCCACGCAGGCCCTGCCCCCTGTGCATGCGTGCACAACCCCCCTGCATGACCCCCCACCCCCGCGCATGCGCACGCGACCCCTGTTTTGGTGCTAGCAGGCCTCCATGAAGCCTCCTGGAACTAAAAACGGGCCACGGGGGGGGGGCGCCGTACCTCCCGCACGCATGCGCATGCGACCCCCACCCCCACGCATGCACGTGCATCTCCCGGCAGAGACCCGAAAATCAGCTGGCCGGCGGGAGGTGCACGGGCATGCGCTGTGGAGCTGACCAGGGTGTCGGCTCGCGTGCCCGCAGAGATGGCTCCGCGTGCCACCTGTGGCACATGTGCCATAGGTTCGCCATCACGGCCCTACACCATTTCTGACAGATGGCAATCCAGTCTCTTCTTGAAAGCTTCCAGTAATGAAGCTCCCACAACTTCCGAAGGCAACTTCTGTTCCATTGGTTGATTGTTCTCACTGTCAGAAAATTTCTCCTTATTTCTAGGTTGAATCTCTCCCTGATCAGTTTCCATCCATTATTCCTTGTCTGGCCTTTGGGTGCTTTGGGAAATAGCTTGGCCCCCTCCTCTCTGTGGCAGCCCCTCAAGTATTGGAAGACTTCCAGCAACTCTGTGTTGATACAGTGGCTAGATTCACACATAGCTCCATAAATCACGTGGTTTGAGTTAGGCTTACAGCAGTGAAAATGATCCCGTCTTGGATACATGATGTGAAGGCTTACCTCTCTGGAAATGTCCATCATGCTGGAGAAGATGGAAAGAAAGAGAAGAAGAAAATGACCAACATCAAGATGGCTAGTAGTAGGTAGGAGAACCCTTGGAAGATCTGAAGAACTTCTAATGTTATCTCTGAAGTGGCCATTATGTAAGAGTCACCCAGCTATTGGAAGATGCACTTGCTGGAGACCCCAACCTTCTCTCCCATTCATCCTTCCACCCCAAACCTCCCTTCTAATTGCCATTGGAGACTGCTGGGACCTTAGTCTTTGGTCCTTTGTAGTCTCTTCACCAGGAAGACAGAAGGGAGAATAATATAGGGGGTCTTGAGTAGCAGGCAACACTGACCCACCCATATTTATTCTCAGCTTCCCCACCACTTTGCCAGCAGACAAATCCATAGTGGACTACACTGCAAGATCGTTTTATCCTACTTGGCTCAAATGCCAATATGACCTTTATTAAAGAATCTGTTATTCTCCTTTGATAGAAATGCAATCTTCCTTCCTTCCTTCCTTCCTTCCTTCCTTCCTTCCTTCCTTCCTTCCTTCCTTCCTTTTCTCTCTTCTTCATTCCTCCCCCCTCCCTCCCTTTCTCTCCTTGCTTTCTTCTCTCCTTTTCTCTCCTCCCTTCTCTCTTTCCTCCTTCCTTTTGCCTTTCCTTCCATCCAATCTTTTTTTCCTTTTCTCTCTTCTTCATTCCTCCTCCCTCCCTCCCTTTCTCCTTCTTCCTTTCCTCTTTTTCTCCCACCTCTCAGTCCGATCCCTCAGCAACTGGACAGAGTGTTTCACATGAGGTCAGCCAGTGCAGCATAGACTGGTACTATCCCTTTCTGTGATCTCACAGTTAGTAGAGCTTGCATGCCATTTTCCATCAGCCATCCTGCAGAAATGCCAAGAATCCACTGCTTCATTCTCTTTCTGCCCTTCCACCATCCACCATCCTCTTCCTGTCTTGGCTGGCTATGACAGTTGATCCCCCCCCACCCCCCCACCCCGTCCAGAAAGTCAGGAGCCCGGCTGTTTTTACGAAACCTTGATTTGACATGGCAGACGGGAAAGAGGAAAGCTGACGGGTTCTGTTTGAACTTTCCCCGTTTCCATTCTGCGAACCCCGCTTAGCCATTTATCTTTGAAGTTTAGCATCTTAAAAGCATCTCTGAAAGCAAATATGCCCACGAACAGCCTCGTTTTATCCCTAGGCACTGCAAGGCAATCCGCCTCAATGAAAAACTTGGGAGAGATAAAATTACGCTTTATCTTCGGCGTTAAGGCTGAGCTACGGTTGTCCTGCCATAAGGAAGAAAAATCATTAACTGATATTGCAACGGGGTGTGTTGCGTGCGAGTGAATCACATATCAAAGTACTGCAAGGAAACGTTTTAGAGAAAATGAACCTCATCTGCCAACCTGCCTACAAACATCGACTGTGTCCGCACATTGCTCTAACCATGATTTACATAACCATGGCCTAATGGGGCATACCCGAGATGCAGTGGCTGGAGTCCCACCAATCCCACAAGGGGCCTCCAAGCCTTTTCCCACAACCTCATAGAGCAGCGGTTCTCAACCTGTGGGTCGCGACCCCTTTGGGGGTCGAACGACTCTTTCACAGGGGTCGCCGTGCGCGCTAGCCTGCCATCTTGGTGCCACCGTCACTGCAGGGGTGAAATGCTCCCGGTTCAGCCATGCCTGCGGGTCGCCGGACAGCCGGTAGCGATGGAAGCGGGAGACTTCACCCACCCGCCCGGACACCGCCATTTGGGTTCTTTTACCCTCTGCACATGCGCAGAACGCTTTGCGCATGTAACAATATCTTGAAACCTTCCCGCTGCCACCACTACCGGTTGTAAGAACCGGTCTGAACCAGGAGCAACCCACCACTGGTGCAGGTAGGAAAACATTATTTAAGCTGGAGACGGGAGAAGAACATCAGGAAGCAACTTCAATTAGCTGTGCCTTATCTCTGTTTGGAAGAAGAGGGAACCTGATGAAGGTTTCAAGACATTGTTCCTAGAGTCTAAATCTAAGCTTCTCAACCTTAACCAATCTAAGATGTGCGGACTTCCACTCCCAGAATTCCCCAGCCAGTGTGTGGAAGAAGTCCACACATCTTAAAAAATGCCCAAGGTTGAGAAACACCGGCTCAGATGTTCCACCTGCAACACTTTCTGTCTTTAAAAATTTTGAGATGACAATCCCTAGTTTCAACAAATGTCTCACAACGGGTCACATTCCCAAGGTCCCCTAAGCCACCAGTTCTTCTGCATTTCTTGCAGCTTCCTGGTTGATCCAAAGGCAGCCTGCCTTCCCTTCCCCTCAATCCCAATCACTTGACAGAACCTCATCCCAATTTGCAAACCCACCATCACAGTCCATCAACCACCATTTAGGTCTTAGTATATGTTGTTTCTCCTTGAAGCTTCTCCAACTTGCAAGGATCCAACACACCATCGCCTAGTGTTTTGTGCAATGCAACCCTGACTCAAAACCATGGGAAGATAAAAAAAAATTAAAGTTGGTGTCTACAACACCACAATGGAACTCCTGCTCCCCCCCCCTTTTTTTTACAGATATCTGGTGTGAAACATTAATTTAAAAATGTGTGTGTGGCTTCAAGCATCTTATTGCATCCAATAGTCTGACTTTTTAAATGCATGCACATGGATGGCCGAGTTTGCAAAACACAGGTTGGGCAGAATCCTGGGTGTGCAAAACACAGCTTGGCCAGAATCCTGGGTGTGCAAAACACAGCTTGGCCAGAATCCTGTGTCATCCGTGAAATCCTATCTTTGTAAGATGTAAAATTAAAGCAAGGCCAGTATCCCTATGAGAAATTATTTACATTTTCCCCCTTCCTCTCTCTTTCTTCAAGAAAACTTCCTTGCTTCGGAGAGAACCAGCCTCCCATTTTCTCATTCATAACTCCACCTGACACAACCCAGCAAAAATCAATTCATACTTATAAGAGAGTGCCAAAACAAATTATTTTTTGAAGCTTCCAATGAGGTTTTCCCCTTCTTCCATTGACTCCGGCTGGGGTGATGAGTTTTCCATTGAAAGTTAACTTATTCTGGACTCCAAGAGATATGGAAGAGACGTCGAAGGTCAGTTGGCTTCATTCATACCAGAGAGTGGGTATCACTCTGTTTTGTCCTCCTCTTTTCCCACCTGCAAGGCACGAAGACATGTTAACATTTGTGCAGCGGAGAAAAATGCTGGAGTTTTTTGAAAGAAAGTTAAATCTTTTTTTTTTTAAATGCCTGTGAAATTCCCTTGGGAGTGAATGTGAGATTCTTGTTCTTATTTAATTATAGGATGGTTGAGGGGATGTTTGGCTCCCTCCAAGTGTGCGTAAGAGAGAAAGAATATCTTTCACGTTATCATCTTTTCTTTTGGTTCCAACTCGGTGTTTTTCAGAGTGGCAAATTGGGAAGGGGGCAAGGGTTGGGGATCTCCATGTGGTCTCCTTTCCCCTTTGCAAACAACCTCCAAGGACCATCAACAGAAGTTGTTTCTTCTGTAATTCAAAACAAAGAAGGGCTTTTGGTATTCAAACAATAGCAAGATGAACAAACCTTAGCAGATGGGGGGTGGGGAATACCACAATTCCAGATATTTCAGTGATTTAGCAATTTGGGAGATAGATATATTTTTCGGTCATCAGAAAATGCCACATTTTTTCCTCTTTGGATGAAAATTCTTGGACAGGCTTGTTCAGACAATGAAAGTATAGTTTCCCCCATTAAAGACTGATAAAGTTGCATGAACTTGGAAGGTAGTTCTTTTATGTTGGGTTTTTAATGTCTTTGCTTCTTTAATTTTTTTTCCCTTTTGTTTTCGAATGGTTCGTTTTTATTTTAGGTATGCCTGTCGGAAAGTGGATTAATAAAAAAAATATATATTCAATTGTTTTTTTAAAAAAAGAAAGTAGTTCCTTATCCCTATTTTGAAGGCTGCAGGATACTTACCAACAAAATTAGCATGCTTAGACGCCCTCTTCTTGAAAATATTCTTGATTTGCAGATGAAAACGGAGTTGCTGATGGTAGATTTTTTGCCTTACAACCTTGGCCAGAATCAAGGCTCAATATTTAAGAGCAAGCACATTTCAGGAGCAAAAGCTCGGGCATAAAAATGAATATCCTCTCTTCTTTCTTTTACAACCACAAGCTGTTGACGTCTCTCTTTAGCTGAAACCCTGTGATTTAGCACCATTACGAGGTGGTGAAATCCAGGAGTTCGCAGGGTGCAATTCCAAATGTAAAACATGCATTTGATTCCATTTTGCACATTGGAGAAGAGAGGATTTGTCGGTAAATAAACTCGCAAGGTTGCAACCTGCAGGAATCTTTCATTCTTCTCTCTCTCTCTTTCAACGCGGGAGATCAGAGACTGCATGCGTCTGATTGTATTCGATTTTTGTAACTGTTCTGAATAAACCTGTTTTTGAGTCTCCTGAACAAAACAGGAGGAGCAGACCGAAAGGTGCATTGCGTCCAGTTTTGGTCACCACACTATAAAAAAGAGGTTGAGACTCTAGAAAAAGTGCAGAGAAGAGCAACCAGGATGATTAGGGGACTGGAGGCTAAAACATATGATGAACGGTTGCAGGAACTGGGCATGGCTAGTCTAGTGAAGAGGACCAGGGGAGACAGGACAGCATCTTCCAATATTTGAGGGGCTGCCACAGAGCTATTTTCCAAAGCACCCAAAGGCCAGAGAAGGAATAATGGATGGAAACTGATCAAGGAAAGATTCAACCTAGAAATAAGGAGAAATTTTCTGACAGTGAGAACAATCAACCAATGGAACAGAAGTTGCCTTCGGAAGTTGTGGGAGCTTCATCACTGGAAGCTTTCAAGAAGAGACTGGACTGCCACCTGTCAGAAATGGTGTAGGTAGGGTCTCCTGCTTGGGCGGGGGGTTGGACTAGATGACCTACAAGGTCCCTTCCAACTCTGTTAATCCATTTATAAGATGTGTTACCACTTTTCAAAATGTTGCAACCTTTTCTTTTCTTTTTACACTGTCGTGTGTCAATGGGGAAGCTGGAAGGGAAGGGTCCTGTGATGTCTCGCTTAATGACTGCATGGTTGGTCATATGTCGAGGACTAACTGTAAGGGAAGGGGGAGAGAGCTCAAACTTTTCCTGCAAATTAGTTTTTGTCGAAAACTGGTGAACTTTCTTGAGGTATTTTAAGAAACGCTGGAACACGCCGATGCCTTTTAAAGAGTCAGCTGTTTTCATCTTTCCCTTCTCCCTTGGAATTGAGGTTTTATTATTCGATTCCACAGTCAGAGAGAATGCCTGGAGGGGAGCAAGTCTGATGCCATATTCTCCTCCTCCTTTTTTCTTGACTATATTCTGCTATAATGTTAAAAAAATGTATTTTTTTTTTAATTTTCAGGTGCCTCCGATGCTACTGAAGGGTGTGTGTGTGTGTGTGTACTCTGGGATGTGACCTTGAAACAAACGAAAGTGTTCTTTTTTCCTTATTCGTAGAAATGTGCACGGGGCAAAATAAATGTTCCTCCTTATTTATTTGATTTATTTACCCCGGGTAGTAACTCTTGGTGGCCTACCCCAGACTACCCAATAAGGGAGCTGCTAGTCATAGCTGTCACTAACCCAGTGTTGCTCAATCTTGGCCCAGAATTCCCCAGCCAGCATGTTGGGAGTTGAAGTCCACCCTTCTTCAAGGGGCCAAGGTTGAGAAACACTGTTCTAACCCAAACCAACTAGCCGCACTCCATACAATGAGGCACTTCACAAAGTATAAATCAAATCGTTCCAACCCAGGAGCTTTCTTTCCCACCATCCTCAACCATTACGTCCTTAACAGTTATGTCCTTCGAGCTGACCTCACTCCCTCCTAGCACTGATGATGTTACCTAGTTGGGTCATGAAATGTCTGCAAGAAAACAACCAAGAGAGCACCAAGGAACCCGAACTGTTACGTACTGACGCCTGGAGTACGTATTTGCATACCCGCCGCTGATTGGCTTAGTCAGCGGCGGGAGAAATAAACTGCTGTCAGTGGACAGCGGGCTGCGGGGAAGCCCTTAAAAGCGGCTTCCCTGCCGCCAGCAGCTCAGTCCGTATTAGTTCTTTCCATACAATAAAGGTGCTGAACTGTTCCTACGTCTAGGCTATTCTTCCCGCGCAAATCTAACACGAACTCTTTCTCCTCCTCCTCCTCCTCCTCCTCCCCAACCCCCCTCCCTTTTAGCACTGATGATGTTACCTAGTTGGGTCATGAAATGTCTGCAAGAAAACCAAGAGAGCACCAAGGAACCCGAAGTTCTTCTTCTTCTCCTCCTCCTCCTCCTCCTCCTCCTCCTCCTCCTCCTCCTCCCAAAACCCCACTCCCTTTTAGCACTGATGGTGTTACCTAGTTGGGTCATGAAATGTCTGCAATAAAACCAAGAGAGCACCAAGGAACCCGAAGTTCTCCTCCTCCTCCTCCTCCTCCTCCTCCTCCTCCTCCTCCTCCTCCCCCCTCCTCCTCCCCAACCCCCCCTCCCTTTTAGCACTGATGATGTTACCTAGTTGGGTCATGAAACGTCTTCAAGAAAACAACCAAGCACTAAGGACTCCACATCCATTGCTAAGGACAGGATTTACACAGTAAATCAATAATATCTGATTTCCAGGTATTTGCAACTCCATATTTGCCCAGTTCCTTTTCTCTCACTGCTGAAACTTTGCAGGCCCTTCCTCCCAGAGCTAGCAAGCTGTTTCCCCAATTCTTTGCCCTTTCTGTGATCAGAAAACATTTGCAACTACTGTCAGCTTGCAGGTGCTCTTAGCAAAGGTTAAGCATAGTTCAGAGAGAACTACACAGCCGCAGGCAGAACGGAGTAGCTAACACAGGCTCTGGTTTGCCTTCCCAGGGCTAATTTAATTAGTCCAATAATTTAGTTTGATTTTTAATGAACTTGGTCAGACTCTGGGTGAACCGGGCCAATTAAGGCAATGTCAACGTTATCAAAGGGCAGAGTCTAACCAGAGCATCTTCCAGCCATCAGAGCAGAGATCCGAGGATATCCAAGGTCAATTAGCTAATTTCCACCCAGCTTTTCAGTTCTACAATGGAGCCCAGGAGAAGCTTGTTTGGAATTGAGCAGGCTGCAAGTTCAGGGGAAGGACATTTTTTGACTTCATGTGACTTTCGAGGTTCCTTGTGTTAGACAGCACCGATTTTCCAGTGGGAAAGCAGCAGGCCGATTGAAGGATGCAATGATTTCATGATAGTTGTGCAAATCTACCTCTGATTTAGGGGACTGGAGGCTAAAACATACAATGAACGGTTGCAGAAACTGGGCATGGCTAGTCTAGTGAAGAGAAGGACCAGGGGAGACAGGATAGCAGTGTTCCAATATTTGAGGGAGGGGCTGCCACAGAGAAGAAGGGTTCAAGCTATTTTCCAAGGCGCCTGAAGGCCAGACAAGGAATAATGGATGGAAACTGAACAAGGAGAGATTCAACCCGGAAATAAGGAGAAATTTTCTGATAGTGAGAACAATCAACCCATGGAACAGAAATTGCCTTCAGAAGTTGTGGGAGCTTCATCACTGGAAGCTTTCAAGAAGAGACTGGACTGCCATCTGTCAGAAATGGTGTAGGGACTCCTGCTTGGGGAGGGGTTGGACTAGATCGGGGGTGTCAAACTCAAGATCTGGAGGCCGGATCCGGCCTG
>QLTV01002264.1:2950038-2995135 GCA_003457575.1 Thermophis baileyi | reverse complement strand
GTCCGCCAAGTTTTCTTGTTGGTAATCCACATAGCATCTTATGTATTGTTCCACCATTGTGTTCGCACGTTCCGCCACACCGTTCATACTCGGATGGAAAGCTGAGCTTAGCCCTTGTGTGGACCCGACGGATCTCAGGAACTCTCTCCAGAATTTTGCCGTAAATTGGACTCCTCAGTCTGAGATGATTCGGCGGGGTATTCCGTGTAGGCGGTAGATATGCTGGATGAATAGTTTAGCCAATTTCTTTGCAGAAGGCAGCCCGGAGCAAGCAGTGAAGTGGGCTTGCTTGGAGAATAAGTCTATTACTGTCCAGATTACTGTGTTCCCCCCACTTTCTGGCAGTTCAACTATGAAGTCCATTGCGCTTTCTTCCCAAGGTCTACTGGGGCTTGCCACTTGTTGACGGAGTCCAGGGGTTTTTCCTGGTCTCATCTTCATTGCAGCACATATGGCACAGCTCTTTACGTAGTCTTCCACTTCTGCTTTCATCTTTGGCCACCAGAATTGCCTTCTAGCGAGGTGCTGGGTTTTCAGGAATCCGAAGTGACCGGCCAGCTTAGAGTCGTGGCTGCACTGTAGCACTTCGAGTCTCAAGCTTGCAGGGACATACAGCTTGGATCCCTTCTATGCCAGTCCATCCCTCATCGTTAAGACACCCTTGTTGTCTATGAGCCAGGGGTCAGCTGGTAGCGCCGCCTGTAGCGCAGCTGTCAGCTTGTCCGAGCTCATGTCAGGTGGTCGCCTGGCTTGGCTTCTGGTGGTGACTTGTGCTGCTGATTGCATCGGAGGAAGAATGGTGTGGATTACTTCCTCCTGGCAGCTGTCAAACTGCGGCTTTCTTGACAAGGCATCTGCTAACAGGTTCTTTCCTGCCGGGATGTACTTTAGTTTGAATTTGAAGCGTCTAAAGTACTGTGCCCAACAAACTTGTTTGGGAGACAGTTTCCTGGGGGTCTTTAGGGCTTCCAGGTTTTTGTGATCAGTCCAAACTTCAAAGGGCACTTTCCCCCCCTCTAGGAAATGTCTCCACGAGAGTAGGGCCCAGCGGATTGCGTAGGCTTCCTTCTCCCAAATTGCCCACCTCCTCGCCGTGTCGGTGAGTTTTTTGGACATGTAGGCACAAGGCAGGAGTTGGCCCTTGTCGTTCCTCTGTAGAAGCACTGCCGCCACCGCTACGTCGCTGGCATCGGCTTGTATGATGAATTGCTGCTCTGGATCCGGATGCTGCAGGATCGGCTCCTGGGCAAAAAGTCTTTTTAAGTTCCCAAAGGCTTTTTGACAGTCCATTGTCCAAGCGATTGGCTGAGTTGGCTTTTGCTTCTCTGGAGAAGACCCCATTTTTAACAGTTCTGTTAGGGGTAGGGCAACCTCCATGAAAACCGGGATAAATTGCCTGTAAAAGTTGGCAAATCCCAGGAAACTTTGAAGTTGTTTGCGCGTGCATGGGGGCTGCCAGTCAAGCACCACCTTCACTTTTCCTGGGTCCATTTCCATGCCTCCGCTGGAAATCCGGTAGCCTAGGTAATCCAGGGAAGTTTTGTGAAACTCACACTTTGACAGTTTGGTGTAAAGCTTGGTGGTGAAGAGTTTCTTCAGTACTTGTCGTACCAGCTTTACGTGTTCCTCTAGAGTTTCACTGAATATGAGAATATCGTCAAGGTAAACAAGGACCCCTTGATATAGGTGCTCATGGAGCACTTCGTTAATTAGCTGCATGAATACTGCGGGGGCTCCCTGCAAGCCGAATGGCATGACTTTAAATTGGAAGCTGCTGAGCGGGCAGTTGAATGCAGTTTTCCACTCATCTCCTTCTCTGATTCTTATGCGATAGTATGCTTCTGAACACCTTGGTGAACACCTTGCCCTTCGATAAGTGGTTTAGCATGTCCTTCGTGAGGGGGAGGGGATAGGTGTTCTCCACGCACATGGCATTAATCCCACGAAAACCAACGCAAAGCCTCATCCCCCCATCTTTCTTCTCTTTGAAAAGCACCAGGGCTGCCACCTTGGATTTTGTGGGCTGGATGAAGCCCCATGCCAGATTGGCATCTATGTACTTCCTTAATTCCTCCATCTCTTTCGGGGTCATGGAGTACATTTTCAGCAGATAGTTTTGTCCCTGGTACAAATTCTATCACGCAATCCGTTGGGCGGTGAGGAGGGAGGAAGTTGCAATCCTCTTCACTAAAAACCCCTGATAGGTCTCGGTATTCTTTTGGCACTTGCTGGCTACCAGGTAGGCCGTTGGTGGCTGGGGCTGCAGGTTCCGGCCTGCTGGTTTCTTTCGGGGTCTCGGCTTTTAGGTGATGGTCCTGTTTCACAGGTGGCAACGGCCCTACAGGAAAATGTTTATTTTCCTGTAGCCGTCCTCCCAAGAGATGGTGGGGCCCCACTTATCAAACCATGCAAGTCCTAGTATGACTGATTCGGTCATCTTTGGGGCTATTACAAAACGGAGAAGCTCTTGATGACGGCCCATCTCCAGTCTGACAAGTTCAGTGACCAATGTGGCCAGCCCTCCCCCCATTAGTGTCCCATCAAGTTGCTCAAAGCGGATGGGGTGAGCTAGGGGTCTTGTGCGTATGCCTAACTGCTCGACTATGGGGAGGCTGATTAGGCATCGCATGCAGCTGGTATCTATGATGGCCTCTACCTCCCCTTGGACCCCCGTTTCTGGGACTACTATCTTGGCTTTGATAGCGAAGGGGTTCTTACCATCGGGTCATCACTGCCGCTGCTTTCCCTGGCAGGTTTTGGAGGGGGTTCATTGGCTGGAGTTCCCTCGGCCTCATTAGGAGGGAGAGGAATTTCCACAGCCTGTTTGGCAAAGCGTCCTCTTTCAGGCGGCTTCCGCGGGGCTCTTTTCATCCCGGCTCTGGCTGGAGACCGGGCTTGGGGAACTGGAGCCGGGGCCAGGCATTCTGAGGCCCGGTGCCCGTGTTGGCCACACTGGTAGCACTTGAGCATCCCGGACGGTGTGGGAGGTGGCGCTTCTGCTTTCTTCACCTGGGCTCGGCGTCCAAGGGGTCTCATGGCCGGTTTATCCACAGCTGGTTTCTTGCAGGGGTGAATTTCCAAGTCCAAAACAACAGCTGTGTTGTACCATGCTTGTATTCGGTCCGGTACTCCCCTGATGCCACAGGCTTGCCTAAGGTCTGGGTCAAGTGCCTCCTTGAAGATGCGACAGGCTTGCCTAAGGTCTGGGTCAAGAGCCTCCTTGAATGTATGCACTAGTAGGCATTCTGGCCAGTCTCGTACTTTTCCAGCCAGCCTCTGAAACTCCCAAATTAATTCCTTCGCGGGCCTGCTGGCTTGCTTCAATGCCTTAATTTGGGTCTCGGCTTCCTCTTGCTGGGCAACGTTGCTGAATCTGGTCCGCATCAATGTCGCTTCTTTGTCGTGAAGCTCAGCTATCCATTCTGATGCCTCTCCCTCGTTCATGCCCTCCGCGATGGCAGAAATCAATTCCCGATCAGACAGGTATTGGTTTCCATATTGGTCGACGTGGGCCCAGACATGATTAAGAAAGTAGGCTAACTTCCCGGGGGTACCATCAAACATCGCCCGGAACCGTGGGGGAGGAACGGCTGGTGGGACCTGTTGCTGGGCTTGCATGGGTGGTTGACCAGGCACCTGCTGCTGGGCTGGAACCTGTTGCTGAACCACCGGCACTTGTTGTTGAGCTTGAGCTTATTGGGGAATTGTGGCTGGTGGCTGCAGGTACGGTTGGCTGCAGGTGCGGTCTGGGCCCACGTCGACCAATATGGAAACCAATACAGGCACTTGCGGCAGCACCATGACTGGTTGCTGAAAAGGACCGAGCAGTTGGAAAGGCATAGATTGCTGGATCAGCGCCGGTGTCCACTGGCATTGCACCCATCCTTGCCCTGGGTAGAAAGCCCACCCAGGAGGGACCTGGCCCGCTGGTGGCAGCCCGAATCCTGGTTGGTGTTGAGGGGCCGGTAGACTCCAGAACCCTTGTGGTGGGCCCTGCATTCCATGGCTGGGCTGGTTCAATAGGGCTGGATGCTGGGTCATCTGTGCCCCAGGGGTAACAGAACCCACAGCCGGTCCGGGTTGAGGCGTGAGGCTGTGAGCCGAACTGCCGTGCGCTGAGTGAAAGGACATGGGCATTCCGCTCCACAGCGCTGCAACTCCCTGACCCGGGAAGGTGAACGTCAGCTGTGCCAGGGTCCACTTAGGCTACTCAGTGCTGGGGGGCTGAGTTGTCCCGCTCACGCTGAGCTGGCTCAGTTGCTCTGGGAGACTGGCCAACGACTGGCTGCGTGACGGTGGCGGGGAACTCCGGAACATCTGCGGCACGTCTGCTTTGGCATTCTCCACTCGAGGGTCAGAGCTTGTCCCGCACCCATTTGTGGTTCTAACAGCAACTCCTGGGTTGGGGTAATTCCCGCAGCTTCGCCTTGCAGGGTCAGGTCCATTCACGAGCTCCGCTCAGGCATCGGCTCCTTGCATCGGGCACCCAGTTGGCGTGCGGCTTCTGCAGCCTTTATGGCTTCCACCATGGCTGGTGAAGGAGAGTAGAGGGCTCCAACAGGAGTTGTTGAGCCATTGCCTGCTACTTCCTTTGTGGAGTTCTTGTCTTCCTCCATCTTCCTTGAGTATTTGCATCGCCCGAGCTTGGGTCGATGCTTGGGGTTCAGGACCCCAGAGAGCACCCTGAAGTTCGGGGGAGCTGCTTTAGTTTAGAGAGAGATTTGGATTATTGTCAGGGTTCCAAGTAACACCCCCAATGCAATAAGACTCCAAGGCTTGAAGTTCCTCAAAGTTCCATTTTATTAGAGATGTCATATTGGCATATCTGGGAAAACCCGAATCTGAGAGCTTCCGGGTTTTCTCCACCCAAACGAAAGTTCAAGTCCCTGCCCAGCACCCACATGTCCATCATACGATCCAATCAGGCACCGTCCAAAACTGAAGATGCCTCCCAGTCACTTCATCACAGCTGCCGGGCACAGCGACCTTGACTTTCTGGAAAGAATGTTATTTAGACTACTACATATCACCTACTCCATACAATCCCCCCTCCCATTTTCCCACAGTAGAAAATGTGGCAGGCCCGAATACAAAAAGGTAAAAGATGGCTTCCAGGCCTGACAGGTTGAATCTCTCCTTGATCAGTTTCCATCCATTATTCCTTGTCTGGCCTTCGGGTGCCTTGGAAAACAGATTGAGCAATCTGAGCCTCTCAGGGATTGTGCACCATTCAAAATCTCTTCTGGGAAGTTCTCAACCACTCAACAATCACCACAATCATTTTTTCCCCTGTTCTGAGAAAGAGGACACACAAAACATGTAAATTCAAAACCGGCTCAGCAGGTAGCAGCAGCTGGAGACGGCAGACCTGACAGAGACATTGTAACTTCAAACCATCACTGAATGAATGGTTGTAAGTCAAGGACTACTCTCCCTTTCTACAAAGGCACACACTGATGCTTTTTGAACGACAATAAGCCAATGCTGCTTCGTAGCTAACTCTCCGAAGGCTGCTGCGGCCGTCGCTTCAAAGCCAAGGATGTCCCAGGAAAATTTACACGGTTTGACAAGCAAAGGTAAAGAGACAGGTAAATGCTTCAGGTTGTTTCCACGGCTGAGCTTGTCCGACAGTGAAATATTTGCACACACCTGGATAGAAGGACGGCATCCTGTGGGGTAGCTTCTTTTTTTGTGTGTGTGGAGTTTCATGGCCAGCCCAAATGTGACGGCAAACGCTGCTATTGCTCAAAGGGAAAAGTGGTGCGCAGCTAAATAATGGAGTGTGTCATTTGCTCTTGTGTTGTTTAGCACCAGCCTTTCATATTCGAGCTATTCACACCTTGTGTCTTTTTTTTTCAAAGGGCAGGAACATCAGCCAAACATCTCTGGAGTCCCAGGGAATTGCAGGTGGAGAGAAAGACAAATGGCCCTGGGTACAGGAACTCCTCGGCTTACGACCGCAACATTTCTGTTGCTAAGTGAAACATTTGTTAAGTGAACTTGCCCCGTTTTAGGACCTTTCTTGCCACAGTGGTTAAGTGAATCCCTGCACTTGTTAAGTGAGTGACACGGTTGTTAAGTGAATCTGGCTTCCCCATGGATTGTCAGAAGGTCACAAAAGGGGAACCACTGGGACACTGTAACCATCATAAATATGTGTCACTTGCCAAGTGACCGAATTTTGATCACGTGACCATGGAGATGCTGCAACGGCCATAAATGTAAAAAATGGTCATCACTCACTTTTTTCAGTGCTGTTGTAACTTTGAACATCACTAAATGAGCCGTTGTATGTCAAGGACCCGCTGTAATTTCTTTCATATAAATACAGAATTAGAGGTAACTATCCGTACAATACATACAATGCCTCTGTATGTACATACACACATTACTTATACATGGATGCCAAAACTATATTCTGTGTAGACCTAGTTTCCTTGAGAAGTCCATAAAACTTAGAAAGGTGGAAGGAAAGAGGAGAAGAGACTGACCATCAGCAAGGCGAAAGGAGTTGGTTGCTCCATTGGAAGATCTGAAGGGCCGGATTGGGAACAGATCACCTCACACTCACGTCAGAAGCACCAAGGGGCTTCTGGGTTGAAAGGATTGGCTGGCGGCATTACTGTTGCCTGGAGAATGCCACTTGGGGGCTCCCTTCATGTCCCCGGCAGGAGCTGGAGCAAAGGACGGGAGCTCACCCCATCCCACAGCAGCACTCGGGTCTCAAACGTGGGCTTGCTAATCTCCAACCCAGCGCCCTAACCATGCGAGCCACCCTGCTGCTGGGAACAGACCATTCTGGAGAAGATCTAAGTATGGAGTCATGAAGTGTTGACACCAGCCTACTCAATCAATCAAGGGAACGATCCACCTGGAAAAGGTGAAAGGAAAGAGTAGATGGATAGACTCCATTACTAAAGTGATGGATACACTGTGGGAAGGCCTAAAGGACCAGGATGGAGACTGATTGTCCCAAAGAATTTCTACCTATGTGTCTATGGAGATTCTCAGTCATCCAAATTATGGTCATCCCAAAGGTGCTTCTTCAAAAGACAACTGGACTTTCTTGGTTTCTCCGTTCTGAAGAAGCTTCTTGGATAAGAAGCAAAATGCCTCCAAGGAAAAACAAAGTCCAGTTTACCTTTTGAAAAAACACCTCTGGGCTCTACCTACGTGGTCTGTAAAGTTGATGCCACCTTGATTGCGTACAATCTATCCGTCAATGTATATGTAGATCAATACATATTGATGGGAACAAGTAGTCCTTAACCTATGACCTCAGTTGGGACCAGAACTTCCATCGTTAAGTGTCTATGGAGATTCTCAGTCATCCAGGTCACGGCTGTCCCAACAAAGGTGCTTTTTTTCAAGAGGCAACTGGACTTTCTGTGAGTCTCCCATCGTTAAGGGAGTCACGCCCAATTTTGAACCCATCAAATAATCTTTCTTCCGCAAGCCGAAGGTGGATCGGTGGGTGGAAAATCTGAAGAGTGACGGTCCCTCTATATCTGGAAGGGCACAGCTGGAGGAAACTATTCTATTTCATAGAAGGAAGAATCCCAAGTCCCTCTTCAGTGCCTTGTTATTTTTTCTTTATATCTCTGAACATTTCTTTCATTTGTCACAACCACTCGGCATAAAGAAACTGTGATTGCTTTTTTTTTTTTTTACCCTTGTGATTCTTTGTTGCCTCATGCTTTATGTACTAGGGGAAGGCTGGGCTATCATGCAAATAAATATAGAAGTAATGAATTGCGCGGATGCAAAGACGAGGGGTGGCTCTCTGGCTGTATTGAGTTAAAATAACCCTTGCGGGTTGTCATTTGCCAAACAACATCAATCAAATCCGAGTATTCCAAATCAGATTGGGAGCAGAGCTCCCTTTGGTTAGAGACTGAGATCCTCTCTGTGTCTGACGTTTATGATTCCGTAGATCAGACGGTGGGTGATTTAATCATCTTTGCACAAAATCTGGAGTACCTGAAGTCATGATGAGCCCAGTAACCCAATCAAGACTACTAGCTCGGTCTTTTTTCTAAGGTTACATGAACAGAATCTTGCAAGACTGAAAGTATCTCTCCTCTCCTTGTATCTCTGGAAAACTAAGGAGGATCCCCCTCTTGAATGTTGCCCATGCCTCCTCTCCTGTGGGCTGAGACATCTCTTACACACTAGTGGTCCTGTGGTTCTCCCTCCAGCCTCTCAAGGTCATTCCTACAGACCACTGGCTGGTCTGTATATAGATTGTTTATCAGGAGAGCTTGCCTTCAAGGAATGAAGTCCAACCTAAGGACATCTGTTCTGGCTTTCATCCTGTGTTAAAGGGAACTCCGAAAAAAGATCGGCGAAGCTTTATTCTACTCCTTCTCTTTCTCCTTCTCCTTCTCCTCCTCTCTGTCTCCTCCTCCTCCTCCTTCTCTCTCAGAAATGCAGGAAGCAAAGCTAAACCCTTTTCTTTCTGTTACCCTTCCTCCTGCTAATAGTTGTTTTTCTCCGGCAGATTCCTCCTCCTCCTTTTCTTTCTCCTCCTCCTTCTTTCTTCTTCTTCTTTCCTCCTCCTCCTCTTCCTCTCCTTCTCCTTCTCCTCCTCCTTCCTCCTCTCTCCTTCCTCCTCCCTCCCCCTTCCTCCCTCCTCCTTCTTCCTTCCTTCCTTTACTACCCATATGGATCTGGCTTACAGCAAGTTAAATCCTGTTCCCTCCCCTCCCCCCCCCAACTTCCTTCCTTGCCTGCTGGTCCCTCTTTCTCACTCCCTGCTTTAGATGCAAAGGCAATGAGTCAGAGCAGCCTAGTGGAGAAGCAAAATGATTGTGTCAACTTGAAAGAGAACAATAAGTCGCCTTCAATGTACAATCCAAGGTTTAACAAATTGGGAGGAAGGGGGGAGGCGCAAGAGGAGTGAACAGCACAGATGTGTCATGCTGCAGACTGAGAAACTTGGGAGGAAGGGCGGGGCAGCCCAGCTGGTCAGGGGAGAGCCAAAAAAAGGACCTGATGGAACCAAGCCATGATAGAAGCATCTTAGCAGATGACTTAGGATGAGATTCCTTGGCAACAGATTCATGGCTTGTCGTTATTTCATAGGAAGATTCTGGACTACCATTCCCTGTTCTGATTTCACTGCAAATGGAAGGGAGGGAGGGAGAGAAGGAAGGAAGGAAGAAAGGGACTCTGAAGAACTGAAGAAGCTTCTTGGATGAGAAGCAAAACGTTTTCAAAGAAAAATAAAACCAAGGAAGTCCAGCTACCTTTTGAGAAAAGCACCTTTGGGACAACCATGACCTGGATGACTGAGAATCTCCAGAAACCATTGGTTTGCTGGCACTGTGGATGGGCCAAGCACAGTATCACTTTGGTTCCTGGGTCCAACCCTTCCTACCATTCTAAAGCCTTCCAATGTTCCCCCAGAAGATTGGGAACGTTCAGGAAGCCAGGTATTTTTAAAACATCCATTCATCCTGCGGTGGAGATCAAGACCAAAATAACACCTCCTCTCCTTCTACCTGCAATGCTTCTTGCATCATTCTTTTTGAGCCCGTTGCAAACAAAGCCGCTACCTTTCACTTCCCGTGGTGGCTGTCCTAATTAGCAGAACCGATATGGTGTGAAGTGTGTGTAGGAGTTGTGTAAGGTTAGGGGAGAAGTCAAATGGCTAATTAGTTGGCTTACAGCACCTTTTGCTGGAAACTGGAATTTAACCCTGGTGGTTTCCATCCCTTCCCTTCCTTTCTCCTCCAGTGAAGCCCCGGTGATTAAATACAGTATATGGAAACTTTCAGCGGTAATAGAATTATTTTTGAAGGAAGTGTAATATATCACCCACTCTCTCTTGCACACTTGGTCACCCAGAGTAGGATCAATTGAAATGGAAATCACCCAAGGGCCGGGGCAAAGGATTAGCAAGAGAACTTCAAGCATTTCTCCGAGGAGAAGACATCGTGTCAGGTTTAAGTGGATTGGCTAACCTTGTAGAAAATCCTATTTCCTCTCTGATGATTGGAAATGCAATGCCACAGTTTCAAAAAAAAAAAAAAAAAGGCAAGCCAGGATGATAAGAATAAGAGCCTCAGGAGTCAGGTAGGATGGAGATTAAGTTCAAGATCTGGAGATACAACAGGTTCCCCACCCTGGTTGTGAGAGGCGACTTAATCTCTTGGGATACCCTTGTTTAATTGCCGCTAATGTTAAGCCGCAAGAGATTATATTGTAGCTAGGTTCACCTATTATGCTAAAAATCTGGTTTGCTGAGCTGTGGCTGTTGGAAATAATGCAGCGTCCTTCAGGGATAAGTCATAAATCATGGCTTACAAATCAAGTGTGATGGTTGCATACACCTTGCTAAGCCTATGTCACCTTTGTCACATGAGCTTTGATTGCTAAAGATGGTTAGATGCAGATTCTAGTCTCAGCTTGGGAGCATCCATGGGAAGGAGGCAGCTATCAAAAATAGTCATGATGGCTGGGGAATACTAGGAGTTGAAGTTCGCCCATCTTAAAGGTTGCTGAGATTGAGAAATATCAATATAATTCATTTCCTTTGTTCATTCTTGGTTCAGAAAACTCCCCCAGTTCGGAAGGCAGTCAATCTTGATGCCAAACAGATTGTACCATCCTAATATTCTTGTAGGGAGGTAACGTTTATGGACATTTGAGCCTTCAAACTGGTCCCATTTTCTGGAGCAACCAAGAACGAAACAAGTCCTTGTCCTTCTTGGATGAGAAGCAAAACGTCTTCAAAAGAAAAAACAAGGAAGTCCAGTTGCCTCCTGGAAAAGCATCTTTGGGACAACCATGACCTCGATGACTGAGAATCTCTACAGACTTTGAACCAGGTCCTTCCACAGAATGAACCTTCCAATGTTTGAAGATGGCTTTGTAAACAAGGTTTACCCAATTCCTTCATCTTCCATAACAGATCTCCAGAACCTCATCAGATTCTCTGGGTCTCCTTTGATCCCGTCACTGCTCTTATTTCCTGCACACTTGGGAATATCTATCGAATACTACCAAAATAATCAAAATGGTGACCCCCCAATGGTGAGCTCAAATCTCCAGCTGCTTTTCTCCACGTCATGTTGTATGTGTGACACATGTAAACATCAGGCAGCGCTTCCATTTCACTATCCTGGTCAAACGCTTGACTTTTGTTGGCAGGAGCTCACAGACTTTCCTACCTGCATTATTGCAAATTAGGTAAATGTCAACCTCATAAACCAACCCACTGGAGCAGGGAATCTTCTCACTTTGAGGGTCTCCAAAGGGATGAAAAACACGGGCGAAATGCACCAATTAGTGTACAAAGAAAATAGAATAGAAAACCCAGTGGATCATGCAGCTCCTAATAACAACAAAAAAAAAATTATCCTTTTCTGAATAAGCAGAGTGCTGTTTGCAGAAAGATTCAGTGTGCAATCTACGTGTGTGTTTGTGGAAGTACCAAGAAGGGTGGATTAAACGTGCTTAAGCATGAAGGGAAAACTGGTCTGTCTCCTTCATTTGTTGGGACTATGATTTCAGGAATGTTGGAAGAAATGTCCTTTCTGGATTCATGTTCCAAGTGTGGAGAAAGAGACTGGAAACATGGAGGCTGCTTGGAAAGATGGTTTAACGGTGAAGCAGAACCACCAAGCACCTGTGATTCTTTTCAAGCTATTTAGCTCTCACCAGCTAGCCATACCCTTACTAGGATTCGAACCTGGGCTGCCTGCCTATCAGGCAGTTGCTTTAACCTTCTAAGCCACAGGCTCTCCTCCCTTATCAGCTGAACCAGGGGAGGGATTATATGTTTTTTCTCAAGATCTCTATATATATACCCTCTCTTGGGCCTTGCCCTTGAGCTTCCTGTTCCTGTGCAAGAAATGTATCCTATTGGTTGTCAGACTCCCAGGAGGCTATGCAGGGGTCTTAGCTAACTTTGTAGGCTGTCTGTGTCCCAGGCTTGGTTGAATCTTGCTGGGTGATGCAATGAAGGGGCTTTGGGCAATTCCTATTATGGCTGAGGGCTAATCCTACCTTTGCTGGATCTTGGGTCAGGGTATTTGCTTATGAATAGACCTACTGTAGCTATCCCTTTATCTCTTAAGTGCGGACATCTGCTGTGGGCTATTGAGGAGGGTGGGGGCTATTAAGAGTGAGTCTGCTTCCTGCCTAAAAAACATGTTTCTCCATTTCTCATCCAGGGAAATATAATATTCTGCCTTTTTAATATTTCCTAGACAATTTCATTCTTCTAGGAGAGGGGTGGGTGCTAACTTTCTACAGGAAGGTTCAAAATTAAAATTGTGACAAACAACAGGGTTGTGCACACACTCCAAGGCTTCAGTTCAAAGGCAAGGAAATCAAAGCAACCCTTTGAATCAAAAGCGCTGGGTTCTAATTTCCCAAACAATTCAGTCTGTCAAGGCATCGTAAAGTTGGCTTCAAAGGCAGCAAATGAAATTCAACTTTGCCAATGATTTTGGTTTAGTTTTGTTGATTTATTAATCAAGTTGGCAAGGCCACCAACCTATCCAAGGAAACCCCACTTCTGTTACCAGCTTATTTTTTTCCTCTTCCCCCCCCCCATGCCCCCACCCCCAAAGAAGTCCTGCAATGCATTCTGTAAGAAGCCCATAGTTTATGCAAAGGAAGAAGAGATAAAAGTCTCTTTTTACATCAAAGGAGGGTCTTCTTAATTGTGTTAAAACAGCTCTTTGCTAACACGTTGTAAAAGATCAAAAGACCTCAGGGGGTGGAGGAAGTTGACAATTATCCCAAAGTATAATTGAAAGTCCTATAAACATATCAGAAATATTAATCCCTAAACTGTCCAGCTGTCTGCAAGGAATATAAATCCTTCCATTCCCCACCATCCAGTCAGAGCTGAAGAAGCTTCTTGGATGAGAAACAAAACATCTTCAAAGAAAAAAACAGAAAGTCCAGTTGCCTCTTGGGAAAAAAAAACACTTTTGGGACAACTATGACCTGGATGACTGAGATTCTCTACAGACGTTTAGCTTTACAATTTGGGATGAACACCCTTGGAATGGTGTGGGTGTAGGAATGGATTTCCAGAAGAAAAACTGCAGACTACAGGAACCATTTGCACCACTCAGGTGACCCTGAGGACACAGATAAACCTCCAAGTGCTTCAATGACCCTCTAAAAGGATGCAAATGACCAGCTGTCTGCAAGGAGTATAAATCCTTCCATTCCCCACCATCCAGTCAGAGCTGAAGAAGCTTCTTGGATGAGAAGCGAAACGTCTTCAAAGAAAAAAACAGAAAGTTCAGCTGCCTCTTGGAAAAAGCCCCTTTGGGACAACTACGACCTGGATGACTGAGAACCACCGTAGACATTAATCCCTAAATGTTTCGGGCAGAGCATAAAGAAACAGCCAGCTCCTTTAACTGAAAACCAGCCAAAACAGCTAAAAAGGATGTTGAATTTTACAGCCGTACCTAAATAGGATTGTTTTCTAAAGCACAAAACTCATTTTAAAAACCCAAGGATGGTAACCCATTATGGAATACAGACAATAGGTAATAACCAACACACCGAAGCTTGTTTTAATAAAGAAACACCACAATAAACCATTTACAGTAGATTGCAAAAATAAAACCTCATTACAATAATATCACAGAGTCGTCATAAAACATCTCCAATGGCTTTCTTCAAAAGGAAGGTACACTGTATGGTAGCATTTTTTTACCTCTCTCCCTCTCTCTCCACTTCTAATGCCTTCAACCAGCTCATTTTCTTGTAAGACCAGCCCCATAATGAGATCTGCACAGATTGTGGAGAGCTTTCATTTTGACCCAACCTGCTCAGGGGTGGTTTCCTCCCGGTTCGTACTGGGTCGCCCGAACTCGTAGCGAAGCGCTGGTGATGTCATGATGGCGTCGTGGACCCGCCTTGGTCGGTGCCGGTCCGTGGGCGCCGCCATCTTTTCCCGGGAATTTTTGGCGGCTTTTTTACGTTTTGGGCTGTTTGTGCTCTGCTGCTGCTTTGGAAAGGGCCCTCCCACCCACCCCCGTGTTAATGCTGTCCTTTATTCTTCGCCTGAAGCACAGCTGATCAGCTCCTCAGCTGTGTTTCGGGCAGATTATAGTCACTGAGCATGCGCGGACACAGAATTGCACCGGGGGAGCGCGCACGCGCGTAACCCTAAGCCACACCCACAGAGTGGTAGTGGAAATTTTCGGAACCCACCCCTGAACCTGCTGCTGCACCAGTTGGCTAACGCTCACTCCTTCCTAACAATTTCAACAGTAGGATGAAAGGAATCCATCCTTAATCAACTGTCAAACTCCAACCTGTCTTCTGAATACACTGCCAAAGTCTGGAGATCATCAAGGTGATTTAAGCTCCTGTGAAATCCTAAAGCTTCATCTGGTCCAGATTCCTGGAGAGATCCACTATCACGGCCTGGATAACCAGGATGAGAAAATGCTTAGCACGGAATAACAGGGTTGAAAGGGACCTTGGAGGTCTTCTAGTCCAACCCACTGCTCAAGCAGGAGGACCCTATACCATTCCAGTCAAGTGTCTGTCCAGTGTCTTCTTAAAAGCCTCCAGTGATGGAGCACCCACAATTTCTGAAGGCAAGCCATTCCATTGGTTCATTGTTCTCACCATTAGGAAGTTTCTCCTTAATTCTAGGTTGCTTCACTCCTTGTTTAGTTTCCATCCGTTGTTTCTTGTCTTGCCTTATTGTCAAGCCTTCTTGCCCTGCCTTGTCTTAGAGGGGTGTGCAAGCTTTTGAAGGTCCATTGATGGAGGAGCAAGATTCATGAAAAGGAGAGGAATAAGGAGACCTCTTCCACTCAGCTCTAAAAAAGAAACGTGCGCTGATAAAAACAGGAGCAGAGCAAGAGCAAGAAGAAAGGAGTAATTGAGTCTTATTTTGGGCTCTGATTGAGGGAGCTGCCTGTTTCTGGTCCATGGGGTCACCAGGACATGACTTAGTGGCAAAACAACAACAAAAGTCTGCCTTGTTTTGAGTTCAGCACGTCTCAGCCTGTCTTTTTGTACAGCATCAAGTAGGAACTTGTCAGTATGGTGGAACCGTTTTCTCCTTTTTTCTGTCCTGTAAATGAAAGTCTAATTACACAACGGTTGCAGGTGAAGGGAAGAGCGAGGAAGAGACCCTTCTGATTCCTCTCTTTGCTCAAAGTGATTAGTTTTTTCCTCCACTGGCCATCACTATCTTATTAACGGGTGGTCAACTTCATTTAATCTAACACCCTTTTCCGCAAAAAGTAAAAACTCAATCCAAGCAGAGCTGGTCTACCCTCATGTGCTATACTTGGTGGTGGAGATAGATCCTTAACAACAAAGGCAAAACACACAAGTTGGCACTCACTAAGGAGATTTTGGCTGTGTTGTCTTCTCTAATATCCATAAACACACCAGCCAAATGAGCACTGATTTACCAATCAGGTGTTAACTTCTTCTGTTAACTTCCCATCACTTGCCTTCAGTTGATGGCAGAAGTGTTAAGAGAACCAAGCTGAGAAGAATCAATAAAATACAGTACCAACAGATTAACTCCAGAGGATTTGACTGAAAGAAGCTGGTGTTAAACAAACAAGGCTCCTAATTTTGTAGAAAAGCAAACCGTAAGCATAGAGATAGATAACAAAACCCAACAATTACCCTAAAAAAAACCTTCTAGAACTAAGAATGCATGCATTTCATTCCCATTGTGGTTGCTAGGGAACCCTTCCCACCACAGTTTAATTCTTGATTTGATGTTTGATGTGGTTGTCCATTATTGTTGATCTGTGTCCAGTAGTAAGAACTTCCTTGCTGGAATAGGTCAGGGGTCTATCCGACTTCCCAGAATGGTGAACAAAGACATTCTGATAGAAACACACAAGTAGGAAGTGTCCCAGACATATCCAACTATTGGGACATGTCCCATTGTCAGTTGTGGCTTATCTATTGTCGCTTGAGATATTAAACTTGCTACTACTTCATTTTGGGAAGGGATCATCTATGATTGTTGGGAAATGGCTGCAGTGGGAAAGTGGAGATGGGATGAATATGTTGCTACCAAAAACAACAACTCCCCAAGTGAAAGTCGGGCCCAAGGAGATTTTTATGTGGAATGCAGGTGGGAACTCAAATAGTATATTAAAATGTCCTTGCTTGGGGGAGAAAGGGAATTTCTCTACACTGAATTCCTTGCTTTTGTATAAAAGTCTGTCCAGCTGACAAAAAAATTCAGCCATGTGGGACTTGATGAGCCTGTGAAAGTTCTACAAATGGTAGTAACAGATGCAGTCTCCAAGGACGTTGGCCCAGGGGTAGCATGTGGAAACCAACAATAACAAAAATCAATACCTCTGCCTCTCATGGTACAACAATTATCTGGATTTCATGTCACTTGATATGGAGGTTGACCTCACTGTTGCTTTTTAATCTTGACACAAAAAGAGATGGAGAATCGCCGAGTAAATAAACAGGGTATCTGGCTGAGATTGTCTGGGGAGGACAATCAAACCTTCTGCTGCACCTCAGAAGCAACCAGCTTCCTCAGAGACCAGCCGATGCCAAGAGAGGGATTTGTGAGGCAGGAGACGATGCTCTTCGGCTCCTGTTATCCATACGTCCATTTATCAGATACCTCTGATCACTCTATCAAGATTGAAAAGCTGAAAAGAAGCCCCTTCCCTCAGGTGGAAGCCTCTACCGAGTCTCCTTTGATGAACCTCAAATTACTTCCCGACTCAGCAGGGCCCCACGATAATCATGGTTTTTTTCTCTCCCCTGTTTATGGCTGTGTTGGCTCCAGCTGTTATGCTTCCTTCCATGCAACAGGTCCTACATTACCTTTCAGGTAAAGATGCTATTGTTTCACCTGATTTCCCTCAAGGCTCCTGAGCTGATGGTCCCTAGAGCTCTGCCTTCACATTTCCACTTCTGGTTTATCCTGAAATGTTGTGAGGAACAATGAATACAGTGATTCTTAAGATCAGGCATCATTAAAGAAGCTTCTGGATTCATACTTACTTCCTCCATTTTGGAGACTTCTGAACTACATGGACTTGTTTCCCAAATCATTTGTTAGAGAGCCACCTTACCTTTCTTCCTGGGTTTCAAGGTGACTTAAATTGCACTCCATTTTTTCCTCATCCCGTGGGTTAGGGTTTCAGAGAAGGAGGGACTGACACACACCCCCCCAAACCATCCGAACTGCTTCTAGAGATGAGGAGGGACTTCGATTTGACCATCACTTTAACCACTACATTACTCTGCTTTTCCACATCTCCAAAGTACAACATTAGGAACACTTAAAAATCCTCATGTGGTCAACTCCTAATCTGTGAAGTCCCAGATTTTTACCATCTTTCTGAATCTCTTCTTCTTTTACTTCCTGATCCTAACCTTGAATAAATTGCTATTTATAAGCTAAGCTAGCAATTTACTTGGCCCCGTTTTCTGAGCTTCCCCCAAGCTCTTACTACGGGTAAGGAGTTACTTCATTTTATTTAAATAATTAAAGATGCCAATTGACTGTTGTTGCTTTGATTAGTTTCCATCAAATTATTTTCCTCTCCTTCTTTTTCTTTTAAAAATACCTTTATCCACCTTTTTTCTTTTTTGCAGATGTTTTCAGACTTTTTTAACCATCTCAGTCATCCTTTTTGCTTTGTTTCCTTCTAAGGGTTAAGTAAACACAGTCTCTTCATCTTGTGTCCTCAGGTCGGTAGCATCCTGGTGCCACCATGGCAATGCAAAATTAACTAAGTCTCTTTAGGAACTCCCTGCTCCTGCTGGTTAACCGTTAATTGCCAAGAATCCTTGCTAGGATCATTAAAGAAATACAGTTGAATTGACCTGGAATAGTAAGTCATATGTTCCTGAGGACAAGATCAGGTGTGAGACATTAAAAAGCAGAAACTGTTATGGTCCCTGGGCATTAAGGTTGGTAGGGTGTTGTGTGTTGTTGTTTTGCATCCTTAAAAACCACCTTCCCCTTAGTGTCCCTATCAAAAAGGAGATGACCTGTCTTTATACCATGTCCATGGCTACCTTGTAGATGTGATTATCTTACTTAGTAACTTAGTTGGATGCAGGTATTTGTCTAAAGCCCCATGCTCTTCTCTCATTCCAACCCAGTGTTTCTCAACCTTGGCAATTTTACGATGTGTGGACTTCAAGTCCCAGAATTCCCCAGCCAGCTGACTGGGGAATTCTGGGAGCTGAAGTCCACACATCGTAAATTTGCCAAGGTTGAGAAACATAGTTCTAGTCTAAATGGCTATAAAGACCACGAAAGGCCAGAGAACATCCTTAACCTATCCAAATATTTGTTTTCTCTTCAATCCATAAGCTATTCTGTCTTGGAGTTCCCCTCAACAGGGAATGAGAATAATGACCCAAAAGAACAAGTACTGTAAATCAGCTTGGAATTCAAACTTGGCCAGCAGCTCAAGAGAATTTAAGTTGCTGGCTTCAAGAGGTCTTCCAAATACGAGCAGTGAAAGTTGCAGGCCAAATCCTTCTATGTTCAATTGGAAGTCTGCCTCCTCTTTTCAATTATGGTACTTGTACTCTGAGAAGCATCCTCCTTCTCCAAGACATTTCCTGAAGATCTAGAGAACTTTGAAGAGCCAAGCCTATAAGCTGTCAGTCTTCGGGAAGACAATTGTCCTAAATCAGTAATGTCCAACCTTGGCAACTTTAAGACCTATGGACTTCAACTCCCAGAATTCCTCAGCCAGCCAAATCTTGGCAAGCTTGGACAACCTTGTCCTAAACATTGAGATGGATCGCCTTGGCTTGCACGTGACATCCTGAACCATCAGTCTTTAATAAACCATAAGCTTGGATCGAGCCCTCTTCAAAGTTTCATTTTCAGTCCTTGCTCCTGGCACCTTCCCCGTGCTCCATCACTCCTTCTGCATGTAGCTTTTTGTTTCACCTTTCCTCCTGCAACGGTTCCACCATCCTAACAACACCACATCAAGGAGACATTGTTCTTCTCACCATTGCCTCTGCCAGGCCTGCTGCGTGCCCCCTCCCCCGCTCTCCCCCCTTCCGCCTCCTGAAATGAAAGTAGCAGCCCATGAGTTAATTAAACGACATCTTTTGCTTGTAAGAGGAGATCGAAGGCATTATGCATGAGAACACAGCAAAGGCCGGCACCAGGAGGAAAAGTATTTATCTCATTAACATGCATCCGAGGTATGTCCTCATTCCATTTTAATGTTCTGTGCGCAAAGAGTAACAAAGGGACAGGAGCCAAACTGGCAGAGATGCCCAACCTGGGTCCGTTGGGTTTGCAGAGGCAGACGGACGATAATCTGGGCTAATGTTAGGACACAATGCCTCCTTCTCTCTTCCTCTCCCTCTTTCTCCCCGTTCTGCCAAATGAGAAGCATTCCAGCTTTGGCCAGAAGTCTGAACTGATTACCCACAGAGGGCTCCTGAAATGATGCTGAAGCCGAACTTGGGTTTTGACTTGTAAATTGTTTGTGCCTGAGTTTCAAGGCGGCCAGATGCACCAGGTCTGTTATGACAAGCCTCCCCTCTCAAGGACTGCGGTACATCAAGAGGAATCTGCTGGGGTCTGCCTGGTGAGAGGGATTTAAACAAGGAGTACATAAGCCCGGAGTCAAATATGCATCTGTGGCTGCCTTCACACAGTAATCTAGTTCTGGAACAAACCCACCTTCTGCATTTGCCCAGTTCACTCAACCAGAATCTCATGTTGACATGTTGAGACTCTGGAAAGAGTGCAGAGAAGAGCAACAAAGATGATTAGGAGACTGGAGGCTAAAACATATGAAGAACGGTTGCTGGAACTGGGTATGTCTAGTTTAATGAAAAGAAGGACTAGGGGTGACATAATAGCAGTGTTCCGATATCTCAGGGGCTGCCACAAAGAAGAGGGGGTCAACCTATTCTCCAAAGCACCTGAGGGCAGAAGAAGCAATGGGTGGAAACTAATCAAGGAGAGAAGCAACTTAGAACTAAGGAGAAATTTCCTGACAGAACAATTAATCAGTGGAACAACTTGCCTCCAGAAGTTGTGAATGCTCCAACACTAGAATTTTTTAAGAAGATCTTGGATAACCATTTGTCTGAAATGGTAGAGGGTTTCCTGCCTAAGCAGGGGGTTGGACTAGAAGACCTCCAAGGTCCCTTCCAACTCTGCTATTCTGTTCTGTTCTGTTCTGTTCTGTTCTGTTCTGTTCTGTTCTATTCAATGGGTGGAAACTAATCAAGGAGAGAAGCAACCTAGAATAAAGAGAAATTTCCTGACCGAACAATTAACCAGTGGAACAACTTGCCTCCAGAAGTTGTGGGTGCTCCAACCCTGGAGGTTTTTAAGACGAGATTGGACAACCATTTGTCTGAAATGGTAGGTTTCCTGCCTAAGCAGGGGGTTGGACTAGAAGACCTCCAAGGTCCCTTCCAACTCTGTTATTCTACTCTAATCTATATACAAAGTGGATTTACGCAAGGTTCTAAGCACCTCTAAAAACTAACATCAACTAAGCATACCATGTTGGGTAAATGCATCTGGTCAGTCTTTAAATGAATTGTTCATATTCAGTTCGTGTTGTATGAACACAGGCGTTCTTTGATATTCTACCATATATCATACCATTTTTTTCTGCCTGAATATATCTTCCCTCTCTCTCAGTCTTCAGACTAAAGGAAGGGATTTATTTATTCAGCTTTAAACACATCCCATCTCACAGAGATAGGTAGACATCCCCAAAGGTTTGTCCTTTTCATTAGGATGTGGCAATTAGGCTAAAGACTTCATAAAATTAGGCCAGGGTCAACTGTGGGTGACAGGTTGTCCATCCTTAGTTGAGAAGGAAATTATATGGTCAGGAAAGGTTCGATGTGAAGCCCTTCTTTTATGTGTGGAAGAGTCTAGGTTCCCTCTCTGACATCTCCAGAGGATTCAAAGCAACCATCTGAAATAGAGTAGTTACTTCCAGGTAGAGATGACGGTGGCTTGGTTTGACTCCATGGAATGTCCCTGGTCTCCGGAGGTGACAAAAAGCCAAAAACGAGTCAGAGAGAGTGACCTGACCCTAGGCCATTCCCCAGAGCCTTCCTTTAAGTATGTAGCTTTAGCCTGTTCCTCAGAACTTCTGATGACCTTCAGGGCTAATGGGAATGCGAGACATGCTTCTCTGCATCAGTCCTAGCCCTCTGCAGTCGAGTTACAACTACCCCTTCTGGCAACTGAATTAATTTGGGAGAGTCAGCATTGCTCTCTGGTGTATTTTTCTCCTGCTGATTGCAATCAGAGCTCCATCAGCTTCTCCCGTGTCTTTCTGTTCTTCGGTAGATGCCAAAGCAGTGAACCAGATCTGCAATCAGAAAGTGAGCAAGAACTAAGCACAAGCATAAATGAGATCCAGCGATCAAGAAAGGCCACATCAATTATCCTAAAAGACTGCTGAGAGGAAAAAAAAAAAAGCCAAGTGCCATAGATGGTGGTGTATGATCCATTGACGGTGTGACTCAGGTTTCACTGACTCTTGGTAGCAACTCTTCCATTTGTCTCTCCAGGAGATCTCCTAGCCCCCAATTTCCTGGAATGCAAGACGTTGCCTTAGTCACTTTAACACTGTGGTGTTTGCATAAATTTGAAGCCTTGCAAATGTTGCTACATCTCTTCAGCCTGGACTTGGCTGGAAGCTCTCAGTGGATCATAGGATAAGCACCTAACTAGAACAGAGGTCTCCAAACTTGCAACTTTGAAGACTTGTGGACTTTAACTCCCAGAACTTCCCATGGTTGGCTGGGGAATTCTGGGAGTTGAAGTCCACAAGCCTTAAAGTTGCCAAGTTTGGAGATCCTGGATTAGAACATCAGCATTAGGGAAAAGTCTGACATGCTATCTACAGTCCACTTCGGGGAAAAAGGCTACTTTAAATTTGATACAAAAATATTCTGTAGCAGAATATACGTGACAGGAATTGCCCCCACATCACACCCCTTGTTTGGTATAAGTTTAAGACATTGGGTAATTTTACAGTGCTAGAAATATCTATCTCCAGGCAAAGAAAAGTTATAATGGGAAATTTCTTGAGCTATTTCTCTTCCTCTGCATCTAAAATACGTATGCTGCTAGGAGAAGACACTTCATGACAAAAGTTGCTCACCTGAGCTGGCTTTAAGATAAACCTAGCCAGGTGATGTTAGTTTGTTGGTTAGCAACTTGCTTTGTCAACAGTTGTTTAGGCATCTAGCTCAGAGGTGGGTTTTGACCGGTTCGGACCAGTTCTATAGAACCGGTAGTAACTTGGCGGCCTGGGTTGCTAGAACCGGCAGCGACCCAGGCCTGCCACGCCCCCGAACCGGTTCTTTCGGCGGTGCCATAGGTGCCGCCATCTTGTTTTTTGTTTCTGCACATGTGCAGAAGCTTTTTTAAAGCACTGCGCATGTGCAAAGCGCGTGCACGCAGCGCGTCACTGAGTGAACCGGCAGCGAAGAAAGGCAGAACCCACCCCTGGTCTAGCTGATTTTCCTTTGTTGTGTTGGTAAACGGTTATTCAACCAGGGTTGGTGGGACGTCTTCTTCAGTGGGAAGGAAATTACTTCTCATGGAGGATGGTGGCTAGAAGCGATCTGAGGATCTCAGCACGGGAGAAATGCGCCAGAATTTCAGAAAAATAAAAGCCACTTGTTAATCCATGACATTTTGGCGGCGCAGGCCTGCTCCGGAGGGCTTCTCTGGAGTCCAACCGCTGAAATGTCAGCTTGGAAAATGAAGCATATCTTATACAAATGCCACAAGTCTGCAGTGCAAATTTGTCCCCCCCGTTTTACCCAGGATGTAGATTGGAAAATATCAGCTGCTTGCCAGTGTCAGGTGACCAAAACACAGATAGTCCCCGACTTATGACAATATCGGGACCACAATTGCTAAGCGAGGCGATTGTTAAGGGAGTCGGGTTTGGGTTTACGAACCTTTTTTGCCACCATTGTGCTGTGAATCGCTGCAGTTCTTAAGTGAGTCTTATGGTTGTTAAGCACATCCCCCCCCTGCTTGTCAGAAAACAGCTGGGAAGGTCACAAATAGCAATGACACTATTTGTGTCTGGGGTGGCCAAGGGTCTGCATTTTGATTACCGAACTATGGAGATGCTGTGACAGTCGTGAGTGCAAGAATCGATTGTAGATCACTTTTTTCAGTGCCGTTGCAAATTTGAACAGTCACTCAATGAACGGTTGTGAATCAAGGACTACCTGTACAGCAGTGAACCAACCTAGACATACAGAGAAATTTCCTGACAGGGAGAACAATTAACCAGTTGAAGAGCTTCCCTCCAGAAGTTGTGGATGCTCCATCACTGGAGGTTTTCAAGAAGAGATTGGACAGCCCTTTGTCTGAAATGGGATAGGGTTGACTGCTTGAGCAGGGGGTTGGACTAGAAGACCTCCAGGGTCCCTTCCAACTCTGCTATTCTGTATGAAAGGGTCTCCTGCTTGAGCAGGGGGTTGGACTAGAAGACCTTCAGGGTCCCTTCCAACTCTGCTATTCTGTATGAAAGGATCTCCTGCTTGAGCAGGGGGTTGGACTAGAAGACCCCTGATCACACAGTGCAAAAAGTGTCTCTCATCAGCCATCAACTTCTTTTTGGTGGCCCGTAGCCAGAGGTGAGATTCAGCAGGTTCTGACCAGTTCTGGAGAACCGGTAGTAGAAATTTTGAGTAGCTCTGAGAACCGGTAAATACCACCTCTGACTGGCCCCGCCCCCGTCAATTCTCTGCCTCCCGAGTCCCAGCTGATCGGGAGGAAATGGGGATTTTACAGTATCTTTCCCCTGCCACGCCCACCAAGCCACGCCATGCCCATCAAGCCACGCCCACAGAACCGGTAGTAAAAAAATTTGAATCCCACCACTGCCTCCAAGGTCCCTTCCAACTGTGTTATTCTGTATTAAAGGGTCTCCTGCTTGAGCAGGGGGTTGGACTAGAAGACCTCCAAGGTCCCTTCCAACTCTGTTGATCTGTTAAACCCAAGTCGTCCTGGCTGGGGAATTCTGGGAGTCGAAGTCCCCCTCAACTTAAAAGTTGTCAAGTTTGAGAAATATTGGACTGGTTGATCCAAAGTCTCCTTTCCTAGGGCCAGATGTTGTTTTGCCTCAGCTGGGAATCTCTTCTGTTTTCACATGACTTCAGTGCAAAACCGACTCCTTGTAGCTCACTGGCAAATCTGCTTCCTACCCCAGCGCTCCAGTAATTGCTTTGCAAATGAAATGTTCCTTAAGCAAGGCAAGAACAATGTTAGAAAAATCATTTCTGCACAAGTAAACAAACACAAAGCTCAGCCTTTTAATCTAGCCCCATGTGTGCTGCAGGAGGGAGGGAAGGAAAGAGAGAGGGAGGGAGGAGGAACAGCGTAGTTGCACGAGCATCGCATTAAACCCTGGGTACATGTCAGCGGAAAGTGTGTTACATCTGTAAGAGTGAAAGGCACCTCCATTTGCAATGCTTCATTAAAACCGGAGTGCTGGTTTTATTTTCATTTCCTGTGTTCCAACCCTTTTTTTTCCTTACCCCACCAGAGGTTGCAAATAATAATAATAATAATAATAATAATAATAATAATAAAAACAGAGACAGGCATTTTGGAGAAATATAGATAGTCCTTGACTTACAACAGTTCATTTAGTGACCGTTCAGAGTTACGACGACACTGAAAAAAGTGACATAACAATTTTCACCCTTGAGATCATTGCAACCTTCCCTTAGTTATGGGATCAAAAATTCAGGCGTTTGGCAACTGACTCGTATTTATGACGGTTGCAGTGTCCTGGGGCTTTTGGGATCACATTTTGCAAACTTCTGACCAGCAAAATCAATGGGGAAGTCAGATTCACTTAACAACCGTGTAACTGAATTAACAACTGCAGTGATTCACTTAACAACTGAAGCAAGAAATGTCATAAAATGGGGTAAAACTCACTTAACCAATGTCTTACGTAGCGACAGAAATGTGGGGCTCAATTCTGGTCATAAGTTGAGGACTACCTGTAATATTCTCCTTGTAAATAACTTCCCATTTTTAGGATGGTCTTTCAGAGGCAAATTTAATCTTTAATCACGGGATGGTGTATTTCCAAGAAATTAAATCAAAGTGACAATCTGCTTCTGTTCCTTCCCTTTTCGTTTTTTTCCTCTCGTGCGGCTTCTGACATGTGATTCCAAGGGAGCGACGGGCGCCTTCAATTTAGTTAACACCAAGTCTGGAGATTTCTGCTTCTT
Organism: Thermophis baileyi; assembly: GCA_003457575.1. NCBI lineage: Eukaryota > Metazoa > Chordata > Lepidosauria > Squamata > Dipsadidae > Thermophis > Thermophis baileyi. The sequence goes on along the minus strand of QLTV01002264.1, from coordinate 2,969,905 downwards.
GCTTCTCCTGAGTGGCATTTGACCTGCATTTCAGATTGGTTTCTGACCCAAATAACCTGGTTGCTAGCTGGATTTTCTTTTCAGCTTGAGGTGGAATAAGTTTCTGGTTTTTCAGACGGATTCCTTCCAGACATTTTTCCAACCCTTAGTGGGTGGATGTTGGTGGAACCCCTGTTTTGTCATTGATGACATGACCCCAATATCCAAAACATGGCAGCCAAGTGCAACCAGGGGTGGGTTCCTCCTGGTTCGGACCGGTTCTCCCGAACCGGTAGCGCCCCGCTGGTGATGTCACGATGACATCACCGAACCAGATCGGTCGGTGCAGGTCCACGGGGGCTGCCATCTTTTTTAAAAAAAAAATTTCGATTTTTTTTTATTTTTTTTGAATTTTTATTTTTATTTTATTTTTCCTTCTGAGCCGACTTCTGGCACTGTGCATGCAGTCGCCATCTTTTTTTTTTTTGGCTTTGGGTTTGTTTGTTTTTTTGGTTTTTTTTGTTGGGGTTTTTTTTTTTTTTTGGATTTTTTGTTACTGTGCATGCGCGCGGGGGAGGGAGCGAACCGGCAGCGAGGTAAGTTGGAACCCACCCGAGTGCAACCATTATCTAACATCTCTGGACCATCCAGATCAGTTGAGACACTCACTCACAATTAATCAGTGGAACGGCTTGCCTTCAGACGTTGTGAGTGCTCCATCACTGGAGGTTTCGAAGAAGAGATTGGACAGCCACTTGTCTGAAATGGTAGAGGATCTCCTTCTTGAGCAGGGGGTTGGACTAGAAGACCTCCAAGGTCCCTTCCAACACTGTTATCCTGTTAAGTTCTGTTAAATGGTCACAGTGATGGGTCTAGTGGGATAGGAACACCCTTGTGAACAGGCTGAGAAGGTCCTCGTTGTTTATCAGATTCCTTGCTATCAGGGTGATTATCTGATCATCCACAATGACTAATCATCCATGATTATTATTGATCATTCACAATGACGATCTGATCATCCATGGTGATTATCTGATCATCCATGATGACTTCACATGATCCATGTTCCCTCATTGATTAGGTTCCCTCTAGGAAGGAGAATGAAAGAGAAATAAACCATAATATCAAGGTCCCCAGTGATTGGGAACCAGCAGGAGCAACTATACTTTGCATAGGCGAAGATTAAAGAGCAGTGAGGACATATTTCAGTCCCAGACTACTTCAGAAGAACATTCAATACAGGCCTAGTTAACTTTGTCTAGAGGAATGAGAAATTCCAGTGACTTCACGGGGTGCTGAAGTGTGCGCTTGTTAGCTGTTATTATATCTTACGATTGTTTGTTTTGGGGTTGCCTAAAATAGCATCCAACATATATTAAAGGAAACAGCCCTTGCTCTCAAGATAACAGCTTAAGGGATACAGATTGTCAGGCGTGTTGGAAATGAGACCCTGCAAATAAAACAATATTTTGCTTGCATTAAGGCTCTATAAAAAGACCTGAATAAATGGATCTTCTGCTCTTACAAGGAGTTCTTTCTTCCTGGCTTTATCAAACAATCATCCAAATGTTGGTTAGGTAGGGAAATCTTTGTTGGGAGACCTGAAGAACCAAGTGAGGGACAGATCATCCTTAGGCTGGATTACTCCACCTTCACCTTCCCTAGGGAGAGCTTGGTTGAACTGCGTATCAGGTCAGCCCTTAGAATCTATTCAGCACTAGTAATCACTTTAGTTACTTGTTTGATTTCTATAGCCACCTGTCTCAAGAAGGGACTGAAATCCTGTCCACCCTTGTCTGTAAATTTGCTTTTCAGCAGCCTCTACCGCTTGTCCATCTAGCTCTCTTCAGGCACTCAAGGCTAAACTTCTGCAAAAACCTTGATGGCACTCAAAGGAGCCGTCAACCGATCGATGGAACTAGATACAATCTACCACCTGGTCAAGTGCCTGATTCAAACGGTACACAATGAGGCAGGCCAATCAAAATAGAACTGGCACTCTTCCCAACCACCAATCAACCGATACTTCCTAAGGAGCTCTCAACACCAACCAACCTTACGGAATTCAAATTCCGTACGGATTATAAATGCCGCAAGGCAGGGGTGGGTTCCAATTTACCTCGCTGCCGGTTCTCTCCCTCCCGCACCGCGTGGGTGCGCTGCGTGGGTGCCCCGCATGGGCGCGCCGCGTGGGCGCGCCACGTGCACAGCACGCACGCACGCGCGCATGCGCAGTAACAAAAAATCCAGGGGAAAAAAAAACAAAGCCAAAAAAAAGATGGTGACTGCATGCACAGTGCCGGAAGTCAGCTTCTGCGCACGCTCAGAAGGAAATAATAAATAAAAAAAATAAATAAAAATTAAAAAAAAATTTCAAAAAAAAGATGGCGGCGTCCACGGACCGGCACCGACCCAACCGGATCAGTGATGTCATGGTGTCATCACCAGAGGGTCGCTACCAGTTCGGGCGAACCGGTCCAAACTGGGAGGAACCCACCTCTGCATCACATGATGAAATTCCAAGGTGTCACAGATAAAGTGTGGTGTTCCTGCACTTATTTATTTAGTGTGTAGATTTTTGAGATCAGCCAAAGCTGTTGCTATCTGCAGAAGCTATGTAGCTTCAATTTCCTGTTTTCTTGTTTGTTCTGTTTTATTTTTAAATGAATAACAGTCAAGGAGGCAAAAGTACATTCAAGATTCTATTACTATATCTTTACCATAAGAGTAGTATTGACCTACATGACTATGGTTTCCTAATCTGTTCTACATTGTCTACATATCTATTAATCAGGGGTGGGTTCCAACTTACCTCGCTGCCGGTTCTCTCCCTCCCGCACCGCGTGGGTGCGCTGCGTGGGTGCCCCGCATGGGCGCGCCGCGTGGGCGCGCCACGTGCACAGCACGCACGCACGCGCGCATGCGCAGTAACAAAAAATCCAGGGGAAAAAAAAACAAAGCCAAAAAAAAGATGGTGACTGCATGCACAGTGCCGGAAGTCAGCTTCTGCGCACGCTCAGAAGGAAATAAAAAAAAAAATGTTGAAAAAAAAAATTTGAAAAAAATTCAAAAAAAGATGGCGGCCCCCACGGACCGGCACCGACCGATCCGGTTCGGTGACACCATCGTGACATCACCAGCGGGCCACTACTGGTTTGGGAGAACCGGTCCAAACCGGGAGGAACCCACCCCTGCCACAAGGAATCCTCCTTTCTGATCGGTTGCTCTGAGGAAGGCTTGCTAGGAAGCAGGGAGGAACATCTGCCAAATATCTCTACTTTGGGACTGGTCTCCTGTAGAGTATGAGGGAGATGACCTCAACAGAAGCCTTAGAAGTTCCTGGAGAAATGGCTGGAAACTGTCCAACTGCTGTCAATCAATGTCCCTATATAGCAGGAATGGGCAACTACGTCAACTTTACGACCTGTGGACTCATGGCTGGCTCAGGAATTCTGGGAGTTGAACTCCACTGGTCATGAAGTTGCAAAGGTTGGACACCCCTGATTTAGATTGTTTATAGATCTTTCCCCAGGGATCTCAAGGCAACCTGCCTAGAGCTCGCTCCTTATTTTTCTCTCAGAGCAACCAATTTTGGTCACCATACTACAAAAAAGATGTTGAGACTTTGGAAAAAGTTCAGAAAAGAGCAGCTAAGATGATCAAAGGCCTGGAGACTAAAACATATGAAGAACGGTTGCAGTAAATGGGTTTGGAGACTAAAACATATGAAGAACGGTTGCAGGAGCCAAGGTGGCACAGTGGTTAGAGTGCAGCACTGCAGGCTACTTCAGCTGACTGCTAGCTGCAGTTCGGCGGTTCAGATCTCACCGGCTCAAGGTTGACTCAGCCTTCCATCCTTCTGAGGTGGGTAAAATGAGGACCCAGATTGTTGGGGGCAATATGCTAACTCTGTAAACCGCTTAGAGAGGGCTGTAAAGCACTATGAAGCGGTATATAAGTCTAACTGCTATTGCTATTATATTAGCCTAACAAAGGGAAGGACTAGGGGAGACATGATACCTGTCTTCCAGTATTTGAGGGACTACCACAAAGAAGAGGGGGGTCAACTTATTCTCCAAAGCACCAGAAGGCTGGACAAGAAACAATGGTTGGAAACTAATCAAAGAGAGAAGCAACCTGGAATTAAGGAGAAACTTCCTAACAGTGAGGACAAGTAACCATTGGAACAGCTTGCCCCCCAAAATCGTGGGCACTCCATCACTGGAGGTTTTTAAGAAGAGACTAGATAGTCATTTATCTGAAATTGTATAGGTTCTTCTGCTTGAGCAGGGGGCTGGACTAGAAGGCCTCCAAGGTCCCTTCCAGCTCTATTCTGTTTTAAATTCTAACCCAACCCGAGTCATCCAGTGAGCTGTTGTAGAGTGAAGTTCCAACTCTAGCTCCCAGCGACTGGTAAGATCCCACAGGGTTGGGCTCCTCCGGGTCCCGTCAGCTAAACAGTGCCGGCTGGCGGGCCTGCGGGGGAGGGCCTTCTCTGTGGCTGCTCTGGCCCTCTGGAACCAGTTACCTCCTGAGATCCGGACTACCCCCACCCTGCTGGCCTTCTGGAAAGTGGTGAAGACCTGGCTCTTCCGGCAGGCTTGGGGCCGTTGATCTCGCTTCTGTAATTTGGCGAGATCCGGCCATGAAAAGGTGTGTATGGGTTTTTAAATTGTTTTTAAATGTTTTTTATTATGTATCTTTTTAACAAGCTTTCTATATTTTAATAAGTTTTTTATATTTGCTGTAAGCCGCCCAGAGTCCCTTGGGAGTTGGGCGGCATAGAAATGCAAATAAAAGTAAAGTAAAGTAAAGGTCAAGAAATGTCTCTACAATAAAAGATTGAGATCTTGCATCTTTTTCTTTAATTTTTTTTTTAAAAATTGTCATTTTCTGGGGAGGAAGAGACTTTGATCTTTGACTGTCCTTTTTCCTTCAGTTTCCAACTAATTGAACCAACACAATTCAAATGTTTGATCATTCCCTTGCCAACGTTACCTTAATAACTCTTATTATGGAATCTTGGCTAATCTGTTATTTGACATGGTTAGTCTAAAATGTTCCGTGTGTCTTATATTTTTAAAAAGTTATAAGACGTCAGAAGTCAGTAAGTAAATGTGAGACATATTCCATCTTTTAGAAGAAGTGAGAACAGGAGTCTTTCTGACAGAATCATCCAATGAGGAAATATATTTCAATCTGCTTAAAGAGTCTGTTGAGAGAAATTTCATATCATAAACCTCTTTAAGATTTGTTCCCCAACCCCATCAGCTTCCTTTAAAAAAAAAAGAAAAGAAATAATCTTGTTAGGAAGGAAAGTGAGATCACCTACATGACAACTTCCACCATGGAAAGGGCGTAGGTGATCTCACTTTCCTTCCTAACAAGATTATTTCTTTTCTTTTTTTAAAAAAGGAAGCTGATGGGGTTGGGGAACAAATCTTAAAGAGGTTTAAGATATGAAATTCCTAACCCTGTATTTCTAACCCTGTCGTAGCCTTTCCTGAATTAACCCTATCATCTCTGCAAATCCCAATGCACATTTGAATTCAAGCTACAGTCTATGGTAGATTTGAATTCGGGAAAGACCCCCTTTTTACAGGAGGTGCTCGTGGACATAAGCTGGGTGCTGAAAAAGATACCAGGTAATTATTCAGCAGAGTGACACATTAAAATGAATAGAAATGGACATAATAGTGTAGATGTTTAGTAGGGAAAGGGCCCAGCTCTGTGTGACTGCTAACATAACATTCTTGTAGGAGAAGAGTAGGCAGAACTGGAAGGTGGAGTTAAGTGCGTCACTAGCTCAGAGTCATGCATGGAAAGGCCATTCCCCTCATCCATCTCTGACTATTGGCCCTAATGGTCAAAGCAACTCATGGAACCAAAGAGATGATGTAGCCTCCAATGCAACCAAAGCATTAAAAGATTAATTATGGAAAGGTCCAACAATCATCTTCTTTTAACAACCCCATAATCCCTTGCGGGGTTGGACAACTGAACGGAGCTGAGTGTTTACTGGCCGGATGCCCTTCCTGTCGCCAATGCGGAGTTTTGTTCAGCAGATATACTCCCAGTGTGCCCAGAGAGAGAAATATCTGCCTCTACCTAGGATCGAACTCACAGCCTCCTGATTGTGAGGCGAGAGCTCCACCTCTAGGCCACCGCACCACTCATGGAAAGGTCCAACAATGCTGTGGCCAAATTAGTTGGGCAGTTTCTTGAAAGATCTCTCTCTTCCTTGGCAAAGAGTACTTGCTCTTCTGCTTTATTCTCAAGTTACTTGGGACCCTTCTTGTCTCTTCTTCTTGGCAATGGCAGGGGATTATGGGGACATAATCCCCTAACAACTGCTGCTGTTGTGTTTGGTGGCATCTCTTTCCATCATAGTTTAGCTTTTCTGGTTGCTGACATAGCCCAGCCGTGGGAGTTGAGGAGGTTGCAGAATGCTGGAGAAACCATTGTCCAAGCAAAAAGTAGGATATCAACCTTCATTCTTTGGCTCTTGTGACTTCAGTACACGCCAGAGCACCACATTCACGCCATGCAAATTCCTCTGAAATTCTCTTCTTGTTTGAAAACAACTTCAAAAATAATTTCTCTTGAAATAAGAATCGGGTTTTTAAAAATGCAATGGAATTCTTCCGCACAGCACTAATCTGAAAATCCTCTTAAAACACAGTTTCTTTTATGTGACTCACAAGTGGATAATGTAGCAATATAGAAAATGCAAGGATCTGAAGAATGTTCCTCAAAATAAAAGCTTGCCTCCTAAGGCTATTAAGCCGAGGGGAAAAAGCAACGGGCTAAAGAGGAACATTGTGAAAGTTCGTTCTCAGATGTTCAAAAGTAAACAGCTTGATATTAGAGTTTGTCTACTGCCAAAATAAGAGATGAGTGGAAATTGAGTCCTTTACACAAAAGAAAGGGGCACATGGCACCGGGCAGGTGGGAAAGAGTTGCAAGGATTTGGAACAGGTAGTCCTCAACTTACAGCAGTTTGTTTAGTGACCACTGGAAGTTTCAACAGCACTGAAAAAAGTGACTTATGACCTTTTTTCACACTGCAGCAGTGGTGGGTTGCTACCGGTTCGCGCGAGCCGGTGGCGGAAATTTGGCCCCGTTCGCCGAACCGGTAGTGCCACGCTCCCGAACCAGTTCCCCGGTTGCTACTTGAAAGCAGCTGGCAAATAACCCTCTGTGCATGCGCAAAGGCTTCTGCGCATGCGCAGAGGGTTAGTACCTGACGCGATGCGCGCACTTCCGAACTGGTAGGGAAGGTAAGAGAAACCCACCCCTGCACTGCAGCATCCCCGCAGTCACGCGATCAAAATACAGACACTTGGCAACTGACTCGTATTTATGACATTGCAATGTCCTAGGGTCACGTGATCACCTCTTGTGACCTTCTGACAAGCAGAGTCCATGGGGAAGCCAGTTTCACTTAACAATCGTGTGACTAACTTAAGAACTGCAACAATTCGCTTAACGGTGGTGGCAAGAAGGGTTGTAAAATGGAGCAAAACTCACTTAACCAATGCCTCGCTTAGCAACAGAAATTTTAGGCTTCGTTGTGGTCCTAAATTGAGAACTACCTATACCTCAATTCCAGGATAAATAGAGCTCGCGTTTCATATCCAGTTTTTCCTAGAATTCTTTCGTAATGGATTCATAACTTTTCCCTAATAAACCTATTTGGTTATTGTGTTCTTAGAAAACTATATCTGAAGGAGAATTTGTTGTTGTTGTTGTTATTGTTGTCATTATCCCTGGTCCCACTCTAGCATTTGATAAAATGGATAATCAATTGTGATAGCTCCTGCTACTCTCTCCATAAATTCATTTCAACTCAGTCGTAAATGCCCAACTTCTCTCTTTTAATAAATCCTTTTTCTTATATGGTCCTCTCTACACGATTGTGCAAAACATGAGGATGCCTTGATTAACAGAATATAAGTGGGTAGGTTTCTTTTCTACCTTGACAAAAGTAGAGTAAATTTAGCTCTCTCTCTCTCTCTCTCTCTCTCTCTCTCTCGCTCGCTCTCTCTCTCTCTCTCTCTCTTTGTGTGTCTTTCTCTGTTTGTGTTTCTCTCTCTCTCTCTCTCTGTGTGTGTGTGTGTGTGTGTGTGTGTTATTTGCACACCAAACCCATAACCTTGGATGTCTGGAGAAGCTTTCTCCCTAGCTGGCATTTGCAGCTGGTGTCTTTGCTACACCATCCATCACAGTCAAGCATTCTTGACCATTTCAGCCCCTCGGTATGCCCCTTGATAAGTGGCCCTTAAATTGCTCCACCAATTTTGTGTTATGGCTGGTCCTTGCTCTCTTGCACATGTGTGAAATTGCTTTTTCTCACACGCAAACACGCAGAGGGAGTCCTTCTGACGACCTTGCCCTAGGGGGCACCTATGGCTCTAAAGTTCAATAGAATAGAATAGAATAACAGAGTTGGAAGGGACCTTGGAGGTCTTCTAGTCCAACCCCCTGCTTAGGCAGGAAACTCTATACCATTTTGGACAAATGGTTGTCCATTCTCTTCTTAAAAACTTCCAGTGTTGGAGCATTCACAACCTCTGGAGGCAAGCTGTTCCACTGATTAATTGTTCTAACTGTCAGGAATTTTCTCCTTAGTTCTAAGTTGCTTCTCTCCTTGATTAGTTTCCACCCATTGCTTCTTGTCCTGCCCTCAGGTGCTTTGGAGAATAGCTTGACTCCCTCTTCTTTGGGGCAGCCCCTGAGATATTGGAAGACTGCCATCATGTCACCCCCTAGTCCTTAACAGAATAAAAGAGTTGGAAGGGACCTTGGAGGTTTTCCAGCCCAGCCCTCTGCTCAAGCAGGAGACCCTTTATCATTCTGGACCAATGGTGTCCAATATCTTTTTGAAAACCTGCAGTGATGGAGCACCCACAACTTCTGGTGGCAAGCTGTTCCACTGGTTAATTGTCCTCACTGTCAGGAAGTTTCTCCTTAATTCCAGGTTGCTTCTCTCTTTGATTAGTTTCCACCTATTGCTTCTTGTCCTGCCTCCTGGGGCTTTGGAAAACAGGTGACACCCCTCTTCTTTGTGGCAGCCCCTCAAATATTGGAAGGCTGCTATCAAAGCAGTGGTTCCCACCAAGTGCTCTCCAGATGTGGATGGTTTCAAACTTACATTCATCCCGGTCGACCACATTGGTAGCAGAGGACAGCAGGGAAAGTTCCGCATCCCCGCAGTCACGTGATCCAAATTCAGACCCTTGGCAACTGACTCATAGTTATGACGGTTGCCGTGTCCTGGGGTCATGTGATCCACTTGCTGTGACCTCTTGACAAGCAAAGTCAATCGGGAAGCCAGAGTCACTTCACAACTGTGTTACTAACTTAAGAACTGCAGCGATTCCCTTAACGACCGTGGCAAGCAAGGTCATAAAGTGAGGCAAAACTCACTGGGGAAAAAACTGTCTCGCTTAGCAACAGAAATTTCGGCCTCAGTTGTGGTCATAAGTCGAGGACTACCTGTATTTCAGTCTCAGTTCCTCCAGGAAAATCCCTGCCTCCGTGCTGAACCCTTGCCAGCTCAGACGTTCCCAAAATAAAATGAAGTCTCTGGATAGAATAAAAAATTCCCTGCCCCTCAATTCCCACACTCCTTTTTCTTGCTTCCCCCCCCTTTTTTTTTTCCTTGCCGCCGGAATGAGATCTGGTTTTGGTCTTCCCTCCGGAGTCTTGGCTGCCTTCGTAATCCCTGTACTTCACAGAAACCTTCAAAATACACCTTGACATTTCACTCAAACTGAAAATTGAGCAGCAAGTTAGTGGTCTGTGGCAGATCCACCACCCTCTTCCCCCACCCCACCCCTTCCCACGAGACCCTTTCATCACATAAATAAAATTTTCGCTTCTCCGTGGTTCCCTTAGATCTTTCATCTGGGCTAAGAAGCGAAAGTCCCTCAGGGGGTGGGGAAAATAACCATCCTGCTTTTGATGAAATTCAAGGTTGGCCAGGCAAATTAATCTAGTCCTGAACAAGTAGTTCACCTCCTTGGGGAAGCCCCTTCTCGGGGCTGGCTCGTTGCTTTCTGATCTGGAGGCTGTCTTGACTACAAACCAGGATGACGGAATGGGAAGTTTGGAATCTGGATGGGACAGATTCTGCTCCAAATTTAAGAGGACTTTGGTTAGCATTTTCATGGCAAGGTATATAACCCTACCCTACAACCACAATCCCAAAGATGTTTCTTCGAAAAGGCAACTGGACTTTCTGGTTTGGTTTGGTGTTTTTTTTTTTTTTCATTTTCCTTGAAAAGGTTTCGCTTCTCATCCAAGAAGCTTCTTCAGTTCTTGATAAATTCACTTCAGAACTGAAGAAGCTTCTTGGATGAAAAGCGAAATGTTTTCAAGGGGGGGGGAATCAAGAAAGTCCAATTGCCTTTTGGAAAAGCACCTTTGGGGCAACCATGATTGAGTATCTCCATAGACAAATCCCAGTGGATATGGAGGTTGAGACAACAAAAGGAGATACATAGGATAATGGGGTTTGAAGGGACTTTGGAGGTTTTCTAGTCTGACCCTCTGCCTATGGCAGGAGATCCTATACCATTCTGGACAAATGGCTGTCCAATCTCTTCTTGAAAACCTCCAGTGATGGAGCACCCACAACTTCTGGAGGCAAGCCGTTCCACTGATTAATTGTTCTCACTGTCAGAAATGTTCTTGACTCTAGGTTGGTTCTCTCTTTAATGATCTTCCACCCATTGCTTCTTGTCCTGCCCCCAAGTGCTTTGGAATTACAGAATTATGGAATAACAGAGTTGGAAGGGACCTTTGAGGTCTTCTAGTCCATGCCAGGAGATCCTATAACATTCTGGACAAACGGCTGTCCAATCTCTTCTTGAAAACCTCCAGTGATGGAGCACCCATTACTGATTGACTCTGGAATCACTCTTGAAATAGTTGGGCCCAATCCGGTGCAGGAAGAAAGTCCTTCAGCATTCACTGCATTGAATCCAGACCAATATTCTGGTGCCTTTCCAAAACAGCTTCTCAAAATTATTTGCACAACTCTACAAAATACACCAACCAGGTCTGTTCGTGTAGGATATTTGGGTCATCCACCCTTATCTTATTTTTATTTTCTTATGAAGAATTTGATTTCTACAAAGAATTAGGCAGCTCCCATAAATCTTAAGTCACCCTAAGCTTGGCTGTTAATTCCTCAGCCTCATCTGTTTATCCACTTGCTCTCTATCTATTAAATGCATCTGCCAAAATCCGCCTTTCTTTCCCTCCAGAGAGCCAAACGTAGCTGCCCAAACTCACGTGAGATTTCCAGCTAATTTATAAAAGAGTAATAAAAAAAAAACCCATGGTTTTTAAAATAATTGCAAAGAAGGCAGCTGTAAGGTAGTCTTAAGGCAGCTGTTCCCTTCCTTGTGCCTTGGTTTGAAAACCAACCACATCAGGGTGTGAATTGGCAGTCCTTGTTGTGTAGTCCTTTGCTGCACACCAAAGCTGGATTTGGCAGAGCTGGAGAGAAGAACATGCCAACCAACATCTCGTGAAGATCAGAAGTGAAGAAGAGGACATGCCAGGCCGTTTTGAAAACCGACCTGCTGGTCCAATCCAACAGATGAGATGTTCAGCTTGAATTTTTTCCCAGTGTTTCATGTAGCAGATTCTTATTTTACTCCGTCGGCAGACTCGGAGCTGAGATTTTAGGTAGGCAAGGAAGAAATGAGATCTGAACTCTGACTCCAGAGCTAGTCAGACAGATAATTAATTTTTGGCTCTTAATTGAATGGCGTTCTGCAGTGGAGGGATATTTGAAAATAGCCATGCTTACTCTAAGGCAGGGGTGTCAAACTCAAGGCCCGGGGGTCGGATCTGGCCCGTGGGGTGCTTAGATCCGGACTGCAGGGCCGCCCTGGAAACAGCAAAGGACCAGCCCACAGTGCCTCTGCCAGTGAAAAAGGAGCTCGGGAGGGCCGCACGCAGCCCTCCCGAGCTCCGTTTTCACTGGCAGAGGGTTGCGGGAAGCCGTGGCGGCCGAAAACGGAGCTTGGGAGCCCGTTTTTGCTGGCAGAGTGCTCGGGCCACCACAAGGACCCCCAACATGAGTGACGCCGAGCTTGCCACGCCCACCCTGGCCACACCACACCCACCCCAGCCCTCCAAGATCAAACACAACCCTGATGCGGCCCTCAATGAAATCGAGTTTGACACCCCTTGCTCTAAGGTGCTTGCATAGGGAATATACTGTACATTGTTTCATTGCAGAAATACACCATATATACCTTCTTAAATCTGTGTCTCAAAACACGGCTGCTGTGTTCACACAACAGCTTCACTCAAAATACAGTACAGGAAGTTGAGCAGTAAAAAATGTCCATTTGGGAGAATGGATTCAGACTTAGGACCACGAGATTTGCTTAACAACTGCCATACAAATGCTGGGGAAAGTGGTAATGTGGGGGGGGTTGCAATGGGTCGGACACGACTTCGCAACTAACAACAACAGCCACAATGACTTATGACCAGAATTCTGGTCCCAATTACGGTAATAAGTCAAGGATTACCCGTAAGTGGCTTAATGCAATGTTTTTCAACCTTGATCACATGAAGAAGAGGTGTGGACTTCAACTCCCAGAATTCCTCAGGTGGCATGGGGAATTCTGGGAGTTGAAGTCCACACATCTTGAAGTGGCCAAGATTGACAAACACTGGTTTAATATAATGTCCTGATTTTATCACTTGCTAATCTAAGAAAATAGACGTGCTTAGCTTAGCCTTAGAGCATTGCACAAGCCCTGCCATGGTGTATATGTACATACGTGTAGGTAAAATGCAACCTATATGACAGTCGGATGCTGCGGGCTGGGGATGTTGGACATTGTAGTCCAATACATCCAGAGCATACCGAGTTGAAGGAAAGTAGGTCCCATAACAGAGACTAGAATTATTAGTGGTTTAGTCTGATATAATCTTCTCTTCTTCATGGGAAAACTGATGTCAACGCCACCAAGATAAATGAAAGTTATACGACCAAATATAGACATGATGGATGCGTTTCCAAACAAGTGAGAAATTAATGGCTAAATAATGAAGAAAAGAAGAGCTCAACATTTTTAAAAATGCATTCCCCCCCCTCCTCCCTCAAAGAATGAAAGTCACAGGCAAGCAAGAAGCAGAACTTTAAAATATATATATATTCATTTCCCTGAAGGCAATCCATAAAGTTAAGCATCTTTTCTGGTTTCCCAAGAAGAAATTCTGCTTCCTTATCCAGTTTGTGGGTTGTCAGGAGAGTCCTCCCCCCACACACACCATTTTTTCCCCCTACCTCTCACCATTTTCATCTTGGGGTATGGTCTGATTGCATCCGATTAATGCCTAAGCAGGAAAGACCTTCTGGTTGATGATGGAAAAAATCAAATCAATTTGATAAGGCATGTTCTGTGGCCTCCCCAAAAGAATGAGTCAAGTTATGAAACAGAAGATAGTCTAGTAGGGCGATGTTTCTCAACCGTGACCATTTTAAGATGGGTGGACTTCAACTCCCAGAATTGCAGTGTCCCAGGGGGTCATGTGATCCCCTTTTGACTTTCCGACAAGCAAACTCAATGGGGAAGCCAGATTCACTTAACAACCATGCTACTAACTTATCAACTGCAGTGATTCACTTAACAACTGAGGCAAGAAAGGCCTTAAAATGGGGCAAAACTCACTTAACAAATGTCTCACTTAACAACAGAAATTTTGGGCTCAGTTGTGGTTGCAAGTCAAGGACTACCTGTATTTAATACCTGCCTTCGGAAGTTGTGGGAGCTTCATCACTGGAGGCCTTCAAGAAGAGATTGGGCTGCCATTTGTCAGAAATGGTGTAAGGTCTCCTGCTTGGGGGGGGGGTTGGACTAGATGACCTACAAGGTCCCTTCCAACTCTGTTAATCTGTTAATATGAAGTTGTCCTCCATCCATGATTGCTGGTAGTAACAGGGTTTGTGTTCCTCCTTAAAAAAAGATAAGCGATGCCGGAGACATATTAGTCATATAAATATATTTGTTTGTTTGTTTCTCAAATCGATACAGCCACCCAAAGTGTTACTCCAGAGGTGGTATTCAGCCGGTTCGGACCGGTTCGCCTGAACCAGTAGCGGAAATTTTAACTGGTTCGCTGAACCGGCAAATACCCCTATATATGTTGCCTTCGCCACGCGGCCCAGCTAATCGCCTTGCCTCGCCTCCGTGCCTCACCCGCTCTGCTCACTCAGTCACATCTCACTCTGCTCACTCAACCCCCCACCAAGCCATGCCCACCAAGCCACGGCCACAGAACCGGTAGTAAAACGATTTGAATCCCACCACTGTGTTACTCCTATATAAACACCCATGTGGAAGGAAAGGAAGAGCTGAGCTTTTGAACTAAAGCCCGGCTGATGCCAGTCTACAGGACAGGCATCCGGATAAAAATGCTTCCCCACCAAGTTCAGCAAAGCTTTGCTTTCATCTAAATCTCTCAACGGATCAAAAAGATCTTCTCCCCACCCAGCTGGCTCTTCGTCTGTTTGCAGCAGCTTTCAGCAGGTTTAGTTAAGCCTGGGCTTCCATCGGCAACAGCTTGTAGTAATTCACGTAGCCCAATGAGCTCTACATCCCTTAAAGTTTTTACTAATAGGAGTTATCTCATTCAGCTGGGAAGGGGGGGGCGCTCCCAAAGAACCTTGAAAAAAGAAATAGTGGCAGAATTGCAGAATCCCATCAGAAGTGCTAATGGGACTGTCTCCCACCTCAGCACCTGAGAAAGCTGAACGGTTTCATCTACTTCGGCAAGCTTCAAGAAGGGGTCTAGGACAGGGGTGTCAAACTGGATTTTTTCGAGGGCTGGATCAGCAGTAGTAGTTCTCCACGGGCTGACTGGGGGAGGGGGAGATGGAACAGATGCCTCCTGCAGCACTTTGCTGGCCAAAATGGGGTGTGGGGGGCCGCGTGCAGTCCCCCCGTGCCCCATTTTGGCTGCCTTAGGCACGGTGGGCCGGTCCTTTGCTATTTCCAGGCCGGCCTCGCGGGCCAGATTTAAGCACCCCGTGGACCGGATCTGGCCCACGGGCCTTGAGTTTGACAACCCTGGTCTAGGATAACTCACCACGGCCAACTCGCCACGGGACAAGAGTTACACTAATATCAAAGAAATGGTGGAATAGAATCATTAAAGAAAGGATGCAAAAGGAGGGACAGAATGAAATGTGAATGACAAATATTAAAATATTTGTTAATTATTTTAAATAATTACATTGAATTGTTGAATTGTCCTGCAGCCAGTTGTTCCGTGGCAAGTTGGCCATGGCGAGTTGTCCCACAGGGAGTTAGCCATGGTGAGTTGACTGCAGTGAATTGGCCATGACAAGTTGACCGTGGTGAGCTGGCTGTGGTGAGTTGGCCATGACAAGTTGACCATGGTGAATTGGCCATGACAAGTTGACCGCAGTGAGCTGGCCATGGTGACTTGGCTGTGGCAAATTGGCCATGACAAGTTGACCGTGGTGAGCTGGCTGTGGTGAGTTGGCCATGACAAGTTGACCATGGTGAATTGGCCATGACAAGTTGACCGCAGTGAGCTGGCCATGGTGACTTGGCTGTGGCAAATTGGCCATGACAAGTTGATCGTGGTGAGCTGGCTGTGGTAAGTTGGCCATGACAAGTTGACTATGGTGAATTGGCCATGACAAGTTGACCGCAGTGAGCTGGCTGTGACAAGTTGACAACCCCCCCCCCAGTCAGCCCGCAGAGAACTACAGTGCTGATCCGGCCCTCGAAAAAATCCAGTTGGCCATGGGCAGTTGGCTGCGGCAAGTTGCCCCATTCCGTCAAGGTGGCCATCTTTGTGGGTATTTTCTTGCTTCTGCTTTGTGGTTGGCTTTGATGGCTCTTTCTAGGGTCAACGAATTCTGCAAACATTCTGCAAACATTCCTAGCCGACACGTTGGGCAGAAATTCCAGAAATGGTGCTTCCATTTGAAGGACGACAAATTGAGGAAGAGGCTCAACACACTGTATCCGGATAGACCACCCTCAATCCTGCTTTATTCCGCATTTTAATTTTAAAAGCTCTCGAGGACAATCCAAAGGGAATCAGCTCCCCAAACTCAACAGGATTCGCTGTTTGAGTCGGCACGTATAAAATTGTACTTGCAAAAACGCTTTAATCTACTAAAGCCCGCAATCCGGTATTGTCGTCATTTTTAATGTACTGCACGGAGAAGGCTCAAGTAAATAAAACGGTTCAAAACCCCCTCACCCAGCAGTTTTCAATACACAAAAAGCAATCCAAAATGTCTTGCTACCAGCCATCCCCATTTTGCTACAACATGTGCCTTCTCTTTTCTCAGCTCATCCATCTTCCCAACAATGACCAAACAATTTTGCAGGGAATAAATCCTCATTTTATTTTATTCCTTCTTAGAAGAAGGAGGTGGGAGGGGTGGAACTGCAAAGCACAACTCCCTCACCCAGGCTTTTAATCAACACCCATTGCTCTGAAATAAGCCACAGCTCAATTCCGGTCTCCGAGGGCATCAGTTATCTGTCGGCATTTTCAGAGTCTCAAATGGAGGTTGGCAGGTGGCAGTGGAGGAGGAGACAGAAGACAGAAGACATCTTGTTTGATCTGCTGTCAGCTCATCCGATGAACAAAATGACCATTTAATATGTTTCGTTCCAACAAAGCAAAAATAAGAAATGAAGTATCTGAGACATACCTTCTCATGATGGTCATCACTCAAAGCTTCATGAGGTTCTCTTGGGATGACCATGGACTTCTTTTCAGCTCCTAAGCAGAACTGAAAGATTTTCTTCTCCTTTGGTGGAACACCAAGGACCAGTTGATCGCTGAGCCATGGCGGGATGAAGCAGATACTGGAGATTTAAATTGGGTGGAATAGCTGTAGAAGGAAAGAAGAAATATGAGTATGGAATAGGGTTTCCTGCCTGAGCAGGAGGTTGGACTAGAAGACCTCCAAGGTCCCTTCCAACTCTGTTATTCTATTCTTAAACGTCACACGTTTTAAACCTTGATGAGATTTTTCTCAACCATCCTTTTGTGTAGATTTCAATAGGGGCCTTGAGAAATGCAGGATTGAGAAAACATTTAGAGAAAGAGGACTTTGGTCAAGAGAATTGAGATGTTGGTAGGCCTTCAATTGTAAGAAAAAAATTCTTAGAACAGCTAACTGCTTTAAAACATAGTAAAATATGGGCTTAACACCATGGAAGAACCCAGTCTCAGAAGGAACTTGTCATCTTTGGCCACAGTTTTGGGACAATAATGGACAATAAGCTGGTTTGGATTTCTTCCAGCCCTCCAACAAAGCTTGTCCATCCTCACCTCAAGAAGTATCCCAAGAGAGATGTACCTCTTTTGTACATGGCCTGCAAGAACTTGGTGAACACTTTTTTAACGAGAGACTCTTTTGACTTATTCCTACCGCATTCGTGATCATTATAATCCACCCACTATAATTTCTCACTTAGAGAAATTAGTATGTGGTAAGCATTCAGGCTTAGCTCTACAATGCATTTTTCACCCTAGGTAGATATTAGGAATTGTGCCACATGCAAACCCTGATGAGGGTGAAGCCAAGGGGACCTTCCCTTTACCAGAAGAAGTAGGGAAGACCTAGTGACATCTCATCTGCCCCTTCTCCTAAGCAGTTGAGAAATTGGCCTGACCTCTCTGGGGCAACCCTTTAACGGAGGACAATTAATTTTGCCCTTTCTTTTATTGCAAAGTTCCACTCTCTAGTAAGCTAAAAGTTTTTTTTTCTCTCCCCCCCCCCTCCAGATGGTGGCTGAACAATCATGCAAGACAAAAGAGATAATTAAATATGCGACTGAGGGTGCTACTCCTGGAGTCTGACTCAGCTGTAAAATGTGTGTAATTACCAGCATGGAGAAGGTTTTCACCCACAACATGTTGATGTTCCCAAAGCAATTTAGAGAAAGAGGCTAAGGATGTGCACATCAGAGGAAGTCATGATATTATAGAGGGAGATAGCCCGAAGGGGCTATTTAAGCTCTCAGAACTAACCTTTTGTTCACTGCAGGGATTCACATTAAAGGATCTCCAACAGGAAGTGGCTGTCCAGCTTCTATCCAAACATGCCTAGTGAAGTAGAACCCACAGCCTTGCTGGGTCATTAGGTCCACTGTCATTGTGTTCCTACCGTAGGAATTCTTTTCTAACATTCTGTCTGTGGGGTCCTGGTTGCTCTCTGAGCTTGATTGTTTTCTTGCAGATGTTTCATTACCCAAGTAGGTAACATCATCAGTGCTATGATAGTGTTGATGCTACTGTTGTAAGGAATATCCTTCTGGGTTCAGTTCCAAGTGGGGAAAAAGACACTGGATTCCTGGAAGTTGCTTGGAAAGAAGGTTTAATGGTGGACAGGAGCACATGGCAGGGGCTCCTGAACAGAAAAGGTGGATCACATGCTTCCAGATGTTGGGTGAAGAGAAAAGGGGAGGGAAAGATGCTGAGTCTCTTGGTTTTATGACCTCTGTTGGGCCCCACCTCTTAGTTTCCTGGTCCTGGGTATGTAATGCACTCCAATTGGCTGTCAGACTCCCAGCGGGGCAACTCTGTAGGCTGTCCTGAATACCAAGCTAGTTTGAGTGCTGGCTGATGCAATCTTCCCAGGTGCCATGAGGCAGGGACTAATCCTATCTTTCTTATGTAGAATAGACTGCCCATTGACAAAGGTGGGGGGATGAGTGAGCTGGGCCATTCCTTGATGGCCCATTGACAAAGGTGGGGGCTACTAAGAGTGAGTCTGTTTCCTTTCTAAAAGCATGTTTCTTAATTTCTCTAGGGATATTCTATATAATATTCTGCCTTTTTAATTTTTCCTAGGATATTTCATTTTTTCCAGGAGAGGGGTGGGTGCTAACTTCCTACACTACTTTGATGGTGATGATCATCATCATTACTGGTGATGTAGTCTGGTAATGAAACCAAGCTCAGAGAGCATCAAGGATCCTGCAGTCCTCCTTCTCCTTCTCCTCCTCCTCCTCCTCCTCCTCCTTCTCCTCCTCTTCCCCCTTTTCCTCCTCCTCCTCCTCCTCCTCTCCACAAACCCCACTCTCTTCTAGCACTGATGATGTAAACTAGTTGGGTCATGAAATGTCTGCAAGAAAACAACCAGGCTCAGAGAGCACCAAGGACCCCCTAGTCCAATTCTGAGTTACAAATATTTCTTCTATTGGAATCTATCTGGCTGTCACTTTTACCCCTTGTTAAGGAATTGTGCAGAGTAACCTCTGGGCCCTGAAGGCTTGCACAGTGAACCGTAATGTTGCAGTAGATATAAGTAATGATTTTGGACTAGAGTCCTAACACCCCTTTTCTGCATCTGGGGTGAGCTCATGGTCTTCTAACTCAACTCCAAACTTCTTTCTTCCATCTTTATCCATGCGGTCAAACTTCCCGACATCCTGCTCATTCTTATTACCTTTCTTGAAATCTGTTTCACTTGGACTTAAGTTGTGATGCCTAGAACAGGATGCAATGCAAGAGGTGAGGACTGTCCAACCAAGAATAGCATAGAACTTTTCTACTGATATAGACCAGGGGTCTCCAACCTTGGCAACTTTAAGACTTGTGGACTTCAACTCCCAGAATTCCTCAGCCAGCTGGCTGAGGAATTCTGGGAGTTGAAGTCCACAAGTCTTAAAGTTGCCAAGTTGGACTTAAGTTGTGATGCCTAGAACAGGATGCAATGCAAGAGGTGAGGACTGTCCAACCAAGAATAGCATAGAACTTTTCTACTGATATAGACCAGGGGTCTCCAACCTTGGCAACTTTAAGACTTGTGGACTTCAACTCCCAGAATTCCTCAGCCAGCTGGCTGAGGAAT
>QLTV01002264.1:2922466-2937694 GCA_003457575.1 Thermophis baileyi | reverse complement strand
TATCTGGTCATTATCTCTCTTTCTATCAGGCAGGAATGTGGAATGAGTTTCCGGCAGGTTCTTCTTTAGCAGCTTGATTTTTTCTTGTTTTTCTGTTAGCCTTTTATTATGAGTAATATTTTATTTGGGGGGGGGGTTGCTTCCCACAAAAGAAAGAAAAAGAAAGGAGGGAGGGAGGGAGGGACGATGGACCACAAACCTGGCTGGCACTAGACACAGCTTCAGAGGATGCTTTGAAACAGCACAGCAAAGGCTAGAAGGGACCTCAGAGGTCATCTAGTCCAACCCCTTGCTCCCTGGCAAAATGGACTGCTAAATTGGCCGCACCCACCCAGTCACATGACCACATGGCCACGCCCACCCAGTCACATGACCACATGGCCACGTCCACCTGAAGCCACACCCACCTGACCTCCAAGCCACGCCCACAAAATAAGCCACGCCCACAGAACCGGTAGGGAAAAATTTCACATTTCACCCCTGAAATAAAGTTGAATGTATGCTAAGAAAAATAACCGGGTGTTTCTTTGATATGAAACGCAACACTTACATTGGTCTGCAGGCAGTGTATCGTAACTGAGAAGAAATGGAAGGCTTCGTTTCAAATTTCAGAAAAGGAAATCTTTGGAGTCAACTGAAAGAAGCAACATGTTTCGTATGCAAATTGTGGATGTGTTCCCAGGTTGTGGATCAGAGGTGGGTTCCTCCCGGTTCGCACCGGTTCTATAGAACCGGTAGCAAACCGCTGGTGATGTTATGGAGCCGGTTCTGTCGGTGCCGGTCCGTGAACGCCGCCATCTTTTTTGGGGGGAATTTATTTTTTGTTGGAATTTTTTGTTGTTGGAATTTTTTACTATTTTTTTTCTTCTGAGCATGCACAAAAGCCGAGTCCCTGGCACTGTGCATGCGCCACCATCTTGTTTTTGGCTTTTTTGGGGGGGAATTTTTTTGGGATTTTTCGGCACTGCGCATGTGCGTGCACCCATGCGGCGCGGCCACGCGGCGCGGGAGGAAGCGAACCAGCAGCGAGGTAAGTGTGGATGTGGTATGGATGTTACACCAAGCCAAATGAGAAGAAAATATTGCCTAATTTTGGAGAAGGCCCAAGGTTTACAGAAGCTGAGTTTACACAGCGCATTAAGCCATAGCAGGGTTGTTTGCGTTTGACATAACCAGCCAAGTGTGCCTTATGCAATAATCATGGGCTCAACCCATCATAACTTCATGCCATTTTCTGAAAAGAAACCTCCGAGGATAAGAGGAGCATTAGATGTGTGTAAAAGAAATTGCTGCTGTTTCTTTCTCTCTCTCCCCGAGCACGCTTTAATTTCGTGGTATCTTGTTCGGCGTTCGTGCTCTCCATCGGACTGCAAATGAGCCGGTCCCTAATGGGATGAAATTCACACCTCAGGAGAAGGTGAGGATTGGAGTACAAAAAGAGGTCAAAGAAGAGATGAACTATCCCATGGTTTTAATTTAATGCGCTGCCTCCCTCCTTTTTCCGCTTAGGATAATATTCTATTCAGCGTTTTTGAAAAGTCAACGAGACAAGAATGAAGTGTTCGGCCCAGTTCGGCCCAAATTGTGTCCGCCTGCCGTTCTCTGAGGGGAGGCAGCCGATCTTAGGGATGGTTGGAGAAGGATGGCAGAGGAGGGGTTTCTATGGCAACAGCAGGGAAGGCAGCTCACAGAAAAGTAGGCTTGGGGGCTAACGGAGAATTAGGTCAGAAAATAACTTTATATGCAATGTTGCCCGGAGTGGGCCTCTGAGGAAGGCTGCAAAAAGGCAGTGACTTCACCTTGCAACCAGATTGCTATGGAAACTACCTGTGGACACAGCTTCAGAGCACCATGCACCGTGGGTACAACTCTACAGGGGCCATAGGCAAGCAGTCGAGCAATTCTCATGACTTTCCTGGCTGTGCCAAAGGCAGACTTGGTCATCCCATGATCTGCCATCTTGATCCTTCGAACAAGCTGATGCCCTCCATAAGTATGGGAATCACGATTCTGGAACTCTTTGGTGTAGTAAACAACTGGGAATTGTGATCTGAACATTTTTGGAAGACACTGGCTTGGTCTAGACTGGTGTTCCTCAACCTTTAAGGTGTGCAGACTTCAAGCCCAACATTCCTCAGTTGGCTGGAGAATTCTGGGAGTTGAGGTTCACCCATCTTAAAGTTCAGAAGGTTGAGAAACACTGGTTTAGTTTGAACGTTGGGGTTGAATGGTATCAAGTCACTTGGAAGGTAGTAATTCACACCGATCTTAACGTTCCCTGTACTAAGAAAAGACAACGAACCCATATTGAGAAAGCAGGGCTAGATCTGTTCTTCTCAAAGGTATATTGAGATCTCATCCAGTTATAAGTGAAAAATTCCATTCTTTCATCCCAGTGTTGGTTAGCATTCTTGGTTTACAGAGAGACCATGGTCTTTTTTCGACATAGAGAAGCTGTTTATCTTGAATGCAGGGGTGAAAGAGTTCTGTAGGATCCCATATAGTGGGACTTCTACTTTTTGCTTTCCATCTCTGTGCTCGAGGTATTAAAACTTTCTGCTCAAATATTTTTTTTTTATGTTTTTTAAAATCAGATTTGCATTTGGCAGCCAGCATTATCACTTTCTATTTTGACACCTCTCAACTGACACAGCTATTTTGAATTATATTTTTCATGCTGATATGCTGAGGCTAGGGATGCACCAGAAAGCTAAACCAAATGAATGAATAAAACTTTTGGGCAGAAGATGAGATTTAAAAAAAAAACAAAAAACAGGCTCGTGTTCCCCCCGCCAGCAGCTGAATTCTGTCGGCTTTGCTCCCAAGAGTCTCACTTTACTTCAAAAACCTTATTTCCATCGTTGAAATTTTTTTGCACAAATGCATACCCTGTTCAGACTTGAGAAAGTGTAGCTGGGGGCAACGTAAGGCGCGTATTTCGTTCAAAGAGAGAGTTGGCCACCCTTCCACCACCCACACCTGGCACCAATGGTTCTTATTCATAGAAAAAAAATAGCGGCTGACGGCATCCTTTGTATACACCGCACTAAAAGTGCCACGCAAGCCACAAATCTGATTAATACCAGCATATAAATAAATCCAGTGCCAATAACTAAGGAGATCAAATCTAGAGGGAACAGAACTAGGAATGGAAGGTAGGACAGAGGATAGAAAAGAAAGAAGCAAATCCTGTAAGTCCCAAAGGTGCTTTTTCTGGAGGCAACTGGACTTTCTTGTTTTTTCTTTTGAAGACATTTTGCTTCTCATCCAAGAAGCTTCTTCAGCTTCTTCAGAAGCTTCACCTGAGTACACCTAGAAGTTGACTCTCAACTCTTGGCAGGACAGGAGACTCTTCATTAAAGCTGGTATATGATAGCAGTGCTCCAGTATCTCAGGAGCTGCCACAAAGAAGAGGGAGTCAAGCTATTCTCCAAAGCACCTGAGGGCAGGACAAGAAGCAATGGATGGAAACTAATCAAGGACAGAAGCAACCTAGAACTAAGGAGAAACTGCCTAACAGTGAGGACAATAAACCAGTGGAACTGCTTGCCTTCAGAAGTTGTGGGTGTTCCATCACTGGAGGCTTTTAAGAAGAGATTGGACAGCCACTTGTCTGAAATTGTATAGGGTCTCCTGCTTGAGCAGGGGGTTGGACTAGAAGACCTCCAAGGTCCCTTCCAGCTCTATTCTGATTGATTGATTGATTGATTGATTGATTGATATCTGAAGCCTCACCTGAGCAAATCTCTGCCTATCAATGCCTCAGCAGATGACTCCAGAGAGACCCTGAGCGGCTCCCTCCCCGTGTTCTCTGCTGCGTGCCAGATGTCAGGGGAAAGTCCCACAGATGTTCCTGGTGTCTCAACTCTACAGTTTTGCAGATGCTGCTCACCTCCTCTTTGCCTTGAGGTCAAGAGCAACGCATTTTAAGCCAGCCCTGAGAGGCAGAAACTCCAGCAAGCCCAAAAGCTCTGCTATCATTTGAAAGTGTCTCGTTCAAGGAGAAAAAGATCCATCTGCGACCATCACCAGGCCAAAGCAATCTGGGATGAATGAAGTGACACTCGCTCAGCCGATTTTAAATTTGTGGCCAGCTTCATTCTTCAGAGTTTCATTCCAGAGTTCGACCTTCTGGGCTAACTTACAGATGGTTTTCCAATTCACCTCGGCCGGCGTGAGAAACAAGGGTGTCTGGTATTTTAGATATGTGTTGTTGCCTCGTTGAGACCTCTAGCAGATCCTATCCATCACTGCCTCTTCTGCTCTGCTGCCAGAGGTAGTCCTCGGCTTATGGCCACAGTTGAGCCCAACATTTCTGCTGCTAAGCGAGACAGTTAAGTTAATTTTGCCCCAGTTTGCCACCTTTTTTTGTCTCCGTGGTTAAGTGAATCGCTGCAGTTGTTAAGTGAGTCACACGGTTGTTATGTGAATCCGGCTTCCCCATTGACTTTGCTCGTCAGAAGGTCGCAAAAGGGGATCGCGTGACTCCGGGGACACTGCGACCATCATAAAGATGAGTCAGTGGCCAAGTGTCTGAATTTTGATCATGTGACCACGTGGATGGTGCAACTGTCACTAAATGTGAAAAAAGGTCATAACTCGTTTTTTTCACTGCCAGTGTAACTTTGAACGGTCACTAAATGAACTGTTGTAAGTCAAGGACTACCTGTATTTTTCTGGTTCGTTCTATCTATCTATCTATCTATCTATCCATCTATCTATCTATCTATCTATCTATCTATCTATCTATCTATCTATCTATCTATCTATCTATCTATCTATCTATCTATCTTCCACATTTCTGAACCGCCTTTCTCCCTCAAAGAGGTAACTCTGCATGGTGTGACATATATAGACATATATAGATTCTGCTGCTTAGATACCAGTGTGAACATGTAAAGTCCCACCAAAATAAATAGGAGAGAGGGAAGGAGGGAGGGAGGGAGGGAGGGGGAGAGAGAGAGAGAGAGAGAGAGAGAGAGAGAGATGACAGATGACAGAGAGAGAGAGAGAGAAAAGAGAGAGACACACACAGAGAAACCTGTTTAAAAGAAAATAGAAAAAGGGCTCTTTGAGTGTTTAAGGGTGCACACCCCTGAGTTAGGCAAACACCATGGCCATTAGGTGAACCTTGTGGTCATTAAGCGAGAGAGAGAGAGAGAGAGAGAGAGAGAGAGAGAGAGATGATAGATAGATAGATAGATAGATAGATAGATAGATAGATAGATAGATAGATAGATAGATAGATAGATAGATGATAGATAGATAGATAGAATCAGTGTAGCTGCCCTTTCAGTAGGACACCATGACACCAAAGCAAACCACAAATAAATCATCTCTCCTGGAATTTAAAAAATATAACAAACCCAGCTTGCTGGTTTGCTGATTGATCGCTTGATCGATTGATTAGACTTCTACCCACCGCAATCAAAAGACTCTCAGTCATGCACAATATAGTCATCAAATACAGTATATCATCCACAGTATAAACATTAAAAAAAAAAAGATAAATGCGAAAGAGAAGACATGAAAGCATCCCAAGCAACTATCCAGAAAATAACATTAGTCTGGGCTGAAGATCTCTTTGGCAGCGTAAAAAAAGTTAGCAATACTACAATTACACTGGAGCGTTATTGTGGCGGAAAGCTTCCTCTTGAGGAGTGGGTTTCATAGTGACTAAATAGGGAAGGAGATTTGTTTTCTTCCTTTTTTAAATGTGATTTTAAACCACTCTGAACAGGCACCAAGATAAATGCTGGAGAAGAAGCTTGATCATCTCTCTCCAAAGCCCATAAGGAAATATAATATTTCTAACAGAATTTCAAGATCTTTGAAATAAGGAGAAATTTTCTGACAGTGAGAACTATCAACCAGTGGAACAGAAGTTGCCTTCGGAAGTTGTGGGAGCTTCATCACTGGAAGCTTTCAAGAAGAGACTGGACTGCCATCTGTCAGAAATGGTGTAGGGTCTCCTGCTTGGGCGGGGGGTTGGACTAGATGACCTACAAGGTCCCTTCCAACTCTGTTAATCTATTAATAACAAGACAGTCCAGTTGCCTCTTGAAAAAAGCACCTTTGGGACAACCATGACTTGGATGACTGAGAATCTCCACAGACGTCATTCATTGAATAACTGATCCTTGGGAGTATCCTGACAACCCAACTAGCCATCTATAAACCACAATGTCTGCATTCTCATGGCATGACAAACTCAACTTTAACCATCTCGAGTAGCTAAAGGGCAACCCATTTGGACGTACAACTTATTGATTTAACAGCTGGATAAATGCTGGGCTATGTTGGTTCTTCAGAAGGTTTGACTTCCCTCTGGGATAATTGTGTGTGTGTGTGTGTGTGTGTGTGTGTGTGTGTGTGTGTGTGTGTGTGTGTGTGTGTGTCTCCGTGTGTCCATTTGGTTAGTTCTTAACTACGACGTGTCATGTCCAGCCCACTCCTAGCCTACCCCAGCCCCCAGGAGCAAAATTACTTATTGATTTTCGAAAGAGCTATCTCTTATTCCTCTCTGGAATCTGCTGCTGCATATAAATATCAGACAAGCTACAGGGCCGGAGAATGAAACCAGCAAGCAAATATATAAAATCAGGAGGCAGCAAACACAGATCGGCCTTGACATACAATCACAATCGTGGTCTAAGCAAGGTGGTTGTTAAGGGAGTTGGATCCAATTTTATGACCTCTTCGGCCAAAGTTGCTAAGCCAATCACGCCAGTTGTTAAGTGAACCAGAGTGCTCGTTAACCGAATCCAAGTGTCCCCGTTGATTTTGCTTGTCCAAATTTGGTTGGGCAGGTTGCAAATGTCGATAATGTGACCCTGGGATCCCACAATCATTATAAATACATGCCTGCTGCCGAGAGCCCAAATTTTGATCACATGACCATGGGGATCATGTGATGATTGAAC
This sequence comes from Thermophis baileyi, assembly GCA_003457575.1. NCBI lineage: Eukaryota > Metazoa > Chordata > Lepidosauria > Squamata > Dipsadidae > Thermophis > Thermophis baileyi. The sequence goes on along the minus strand of QLTV01002264.1, from coordinate 2,930,771 downwards.
TGTGCTCGTAAGTCACATTTTTCAGTGCTGTTGTAACTTCGAACAGTCGCACAACAAATGGTAGTAAGTCAAGGACTACCTGTATACGATCTTCAGGGCTAATTCTTTGCACGACGAATGGAGTCCTTCAACTCCAAGGTGGGCAGACAGCAAGGCTGTGGGATCCTTCTGTTAAGAGTCCTTTGTGTGGTCTTTACACAAAAATAGAATGAAGAGCAAAGCTACATGCTTCCTACCGGCTCAGCCAGGATGTGGGTGTCTATTAATATGTACAAGCTGTGTTCTACGACAAGGGGGAAACCTAATCTTTGGGGGCTGAAAGTCTCCACAGTTTTTGAACAGAGTGTCAAGAGCCAGTCGAAACAATTGGGGGTGGGCAGAGTCAGGAGGAATAAAAATGGATGATAGCAGTGATCCAATATTTGAGGGGCTGTCAGAGAAGAGGGGGGTCAACCTATTCTCCAAAGCACCTGAAGGCAGGAGAAGAAGCAACGGATGGAAACTCATCAAGGAGAGAAGCAACCTAGAACTAAGGGGAAATTTCCTGACAGAACAATTAATCAGTGGAATAACTTTCCTCCAGAAGTTGTGAGCGCTCCAACACTGGCAGTTTTTAAGAAGAGATTGGACAACCATTTGTCTGGAATGGTATAGGGCAGTGGTTCTCAACCTGTGGGTCGCGACCCCTTTGGGAGTCGAACAACCCTTTCACAGGGGTCGCCTAAGACCATCGGAAAACACATATTTCCGATGGTCTTAGGAACCGAGACACCGCTCCTCTATCCGTTCACATACGAGTACCCGGGGACAGTGCGACGCACGGGCAGCCCTCGAATGTGCAGGCGCCGACGGAAGGGCCGCACGCGCTAGCCCACCATCTTGGTGCCACGCCCCCTTTGTCACCTCATCGCTTCTTGCTTGGCAACACGCACGTGCGGGGAGGGGGCGGGGAGGAGGTCGCGGCGGCGGGACGGGGGTCGCGGCATTAGGAAGGTTGAGAACCACTGGTATAGGGTCTCCTGCTTGAGCAGGGGGTTGGACTAGAAGACCTCCAAGGTCCCTTCCAACTCTGTTATTCTGTTATTTATTTGTGGGGGTGAACAGCAGGTGGAAGTCAACCACATATCTGTGATAACTTACGAAGAATGGGAGACTGGCCAAAAGAGAGCCATTTGCACTGAATCTCAAAATCACAGTATGTGTTCAGCCAATTAAATACTTGTGCTGTGCTATAAGACAAAAACGAGCCATTTAGTGCTCTTAATTTCTCCTTGCATCCTGCTAACTCGCACTGACTTACTTTATTGTAGGAAATGCACCTCCTTCAACTGTTAAAACCTTTTTTTTTTCTTTAAGGGTTCCTCAATTTTTCTGCAATGCTGTCCGACTTGAGCACCAGTGATTAAATTTTATTGGCATTTAGAAAGACTTGTTTTATTATTATTATTATTACGACTTTCTTAATGAACCAGTATTTTCAAAACATTTTGCACCATAAACCTGAGACAAGTGGGTGGAAAAGAAAAAAAAAAAAAAAAGAAAGAAAGAAAGAAAGAAAGAAAGAAAGAAAGAAAGAAAGAAAGAAAGAAAGAAAGAAAGAAGGAAGGAAGGAAGGAAGGAAGGAAGGAAGGAAGGAAGGAAGGAAGGAAGGAAGGAAGGAAGGAAGGAAGGAAGGAAGGAAGGAAGGAAGGAAGGAAGGAAGGCTTGGGCAATTACTTTGCCACCTTTTTAGGCCTGCAACGAACATGAGATATTTTGCAATTAAAGCATTGGCAATCGGCAAAACCAGCCCTTTTCATTCTGCTTTGACGCCTCACGTGACCCCCGAAAATGATTTCATTTAGCAAAGCAGTTCATCCTGCTCTTTCAAAGTATCGCTTCAAGTCCTTAGATCCAGGGAAGGATTTGCATTTGATTATCTATTACTCCTTTCAAATCAAGGGCTTCCAGTCTTGACTCCTTCATTTAGACGGTTACTCCAGCTAAATCAGGGAGAGGCAGATATTTCCAAGCATTCACAAATCGACTCCACGCTGCCATAAGCCCTTAAAAGGAGCAAGCAAAGAGGAGACTCCAGTCAGTCCATTATCCTTGAAATCAAGTAAATTACGTGATTCTATTTACTGATAAGTCTCCCAAGTCAGGCAGAGAAATTGCCTGGAAACCATCCAAAGAACCAAGAGCCAAACGAATCCAAAAAGATAGGTTTCAGGGACCAGGAAGGTGGGAAGGGAACGGAAGATCAATAAGTGCCAACCCATTAAATTGTTTGTCATTGTGAAGAGCCCCAATAGTAATGTTTTCATACTGAATGGAGAAGCAACTTGCTTGTGGGCATAGTAGCTCCTTGTAATTATGAGGTTGTGGAAAGATCCTTTATGCTATTAAGTCTCATACTTCCACCTGGCCCTTTCAAGAGTCTTCGGTTTCTAAAATCATCTTTATCAGCCACCTTTGCTTGGCTCACCTTCTGGAAGCTGCACCTCTGCCGGTGTGCCATGCTCTCGGACCTAATGTGCTCCTCCCTTTTCAGAGGGGGAATTCTCCTATCCTATGGGGACGTGGTGGTATGCGAGAAAGACCCTGAGAAGCAAAGAGATGCTGCTTAAGAAACAATCCGACAAAAGTACTTTTTTTTTCCCCTTTGAGCAGCGTAGTCAATTTTGGCTGAAATGGCAAAATTGACTACTCTGCTCAAAGAAAAAAAAACATAAGTACTTTTGTTTCCACATGGAAACCGCTTCTGAACTTTGTGCTTGAGGTGGAAAAGAATGAAACTTTGAGTCTGGGTATTACAGATTAGACTGATAGACTTTTGTAGAAATGACTGGTTCATACTACCGGTATTATGGTAAAAGAAAAAGTTGTGATTTGTTGTTAATGCTTTATTCTACTGTAACAGTCAAAAGTCAATGCCTCTTTTTTTGTTTTTCTTTCCCTACCCTTCCTCACTTTCCTTTGCCCTTTGCCCCTTCCCTCTCCCTGTCCTCTTATTTGCTTTTGTATTTTGTATTTTATAAGACTTTATAACCCAATAAAAAAGTATTAATAAGAAAATCAGATAAGAGCAGGCACAGCCTTCAGCTGCATAATGGACGGAGAAAGAGACTCAGAAGGAACCTTCCCTAACTTATCCAGCAAACTCCCATGGGAATACGGGAATATTGCCTGAGCCACCATCTGTTGTGCTGCTGTGAGTTGGGGCAAATTCCACCCCAGCTGTTGTGTTAATTGTATCATGGCATTCTGCAAAGTGGTCATCTGCGTGCCCACTTGCTGCTGGTTGTTTCAACAGTCTTGCTGCCAGACACTTAGTGGATAGTGGAATTCCTTGAGTACTGGAGGCCATTTCTGAAATTCTTCTCTTGGAAGAGACTGGCAGGACTAATGTCAGCCTTCCCAGGAAGACAAGGTAAGGAACACGGACAGATGAACTAATGCTATTTTATTGTAAGGCTACATTAACAGAATCTTATAAGTCTGAAAGAACAAATCCTCCCACCATCTTTTTTACAGTCTGAGAAGCTAGGGAGCTTCCTTTCTTTCTCTGTCCATTATGCAGCTGTGGGCTACGCCCTCTCTTATCTGACTGTTCCCTAGGCAGCATTTCTTTGATCCATCCCCCCAGGCAGTGGTGGGTTGCTACCGGTTCGCCCCAATTTGGGCGAACTGGTAGCGGTGGTGGCGGGAGGCTCCGCCCACCTGCCCGGATGTCGTCACGGACGTTCTGCGCCACCCACACGCGAAGCAAGCATGCGTGTGTGCGTTCACAGTTCCGAACCGGTAGCAAAGGTAAGTGAAACCCACTACTGCCCCCAGGTCTTTCTCACATACCATTACTCAGGACAACATAGCAAGGACCAGGCCTAACATTTGACCTTTTGCCCAATCAGAAATGCCAGCTTGCATTTGTCTGCCTGCTTGTGCACAGACATCTTTTCTGGAACTTCTGCTAGCTGCCTAAGAGAGATGGAAGCTGTTTTCTTGCACACATGGTGCATACAGAAAAGTATCTTCAGCTCCTGGGAATGCTGGATGAGCAACAGAAAACAAAGCAACTCAACCACTTTGGTTCGTGTTTAGAAGGAATGGAATATTCCCTTGTAAAAGAGCTTAGAGATGCTTTGCAGATGCCTTCAAACACAAGTTTTCCTTTGAAGTCCTGCACACCGCTCTAATATTTACCATCTCACACCAACATCTTTTAACATCACTTGTCACCCCAAAAGACAATCATGCGGAGCCCAATTTGCATCAGCGGCTTTCTAGGTAGTGAAAAATAAGTGATGCGGAGAATAAACGATGGGGCATGATAGATAAAAGTCCACAAGTCTTAAAGTTGCCATGGTTGGAGACCCCTGTTCTAGATCATGGTTTCTCAATCCTCGCAGCTTGAAGATCTGTGGACCAACTCCCAGAATTCCCCAGGCTGTGACACCTGTCTCATGGGCCCTACATTGATTGCTTGTTAGCTTCTAGGTTCAAAAATAAAGTGCTGGTCTTAACCTATAGACCCGTTTATGGCAGGGGTGGGTTCTAACTTACCTCGCTGCCGGTTCGCTTCCTCCTGTGCCGTGTTGCCGCACCTCGTGGGTGCGCACTCCATACACGCGTGCATGCGCAGTGCCGAAAACCCCCAAAAATATTCCCCCCAAAAAATAAAGCCAAAAACAAGATGGGGATGGATGGATGGATGGATGGATGGATGGATGGATGGATAATAGACACATTCCTAAATAAAGTATACATTCTAACTTACCTCGCTGCCGGTTCGCTTCCTCCTGTGCCGTGTTGCCGCACCTCGTGGGTGCGCACTCCATACACGCGTGCATGCGCAGTGCCGAAAACCCCCAAAAATATTCCCCCCAAAAAATAAAGCCAAAAACAAGATGGCCACGCATATGCAGTGCCGGAAACTTGGCTTCTGCGCATGCGCAGAAGAAAAAAAACCTGGACATTTTTTTTAATTTTTTTTTTTTTAAAAAAAGATGGTGGTGCCCACGGACCGGCACCGACCGAACCGGATCCGTGACATCACTGTGACATCACTAGCAGGTCACTACCGGTTCGGGCAAACCGGTCCGAACCGGGAGGTACCCACCTCTGGTTTATGGCTTGTCACCTGAACTGAACTACATCTCCCTGCAGAGGTTGGCTTCGTGGTTAGAATCCTGCTGGGAGAAGCAGCTGGATGGTTGCTCTTTTAAGATTTAAACAGGTGAGAAGATCACCCTTGCCCATCGATCACCATGGGAAGGCAGCTGTGACAACCCAGCGCATTACCAGCAAACGGGCAAGAATCCAGCTGTAACATGGCAGGAGAGTTGGCTCTCCTCATTTAGGTTTGATCAATGACCTACTAAATCGCACAGCTCGATGGCTGGAAAGAGTTGCATTCTGACTGTTTTCGGAGAGGAAAAGGCTTTCCATCACCCACCAAAGGTCAACACCAGTCAATAGATAACTTTGTTTTAAGAAGGAAACAAGGAAATTTAAGTTTCAGGTCATTCGCATGCGGTAGGCAGGTCCATCTGAAGACCTGGATTCAATCCAGTTCCTGAATTATGATCCTGCAGCATCGTACATTTCAGGCGGCCAGAGGGAACTTAACACATTGTTGGACTTCTTGTGATCACCACTTCCAAAACAGAGTTTTCCATATGTCTGGACACTTGCTATTCATTTTCCTCTCTGCTTTTCTTTACCAGATGTGTTACATAGGTAATATCTAGCCACGCACACCCCAAAATATAATATATAATATAATAACAGAGTTGGAAGGGACCTTGGAGGTCTTCTAGTCCAACCCCCTGCTTAGGCAGGAAACCCTACACCACTTCAGACAAATGGTTATCCAATCTCTTCTTAAAAACTTCCAGTGTTGGAGCATTTACAACTTTTTGTGGCAAGCTGTTCCACTGGTTAATTGTTCTGACTGTCAGGAAATTTCTCCTTAGTTCTAAGTTGCTTTTCTCCTTGATTAGTTTCCACCCATTGCTTCTTGTCCTACCCTCAGGTGCTTTGGAGAATAGCTTCACTCCCTTTTGTTTAGTGGGGGGGAACAATAATCTTCATTCGATCAAATGAATGTCTGTTTCTGAGCACTGACCTACTACAGGAAGAGAGGCGTATGCCAGAAAAAGATTCCCCCAAATGGATCACTGTGCAATAACTTTATCCTTCTTAGTGTTTTATCAATACAAAACATTTTTCGGTGAGGCAGAGAATGGGAGGAGATACAAGCAGCTACGCTTGGCCCAACTTTGGAATGTGTTTTATAAATGTGCTTAATTCCAACACATGGAATAGAGGAGAATGCAGGGAAACATGAATGCAGAAAGAGTGGGGTGATCAAAGGGCCGGAATTGGGAACATTCCCTCCAGGGTGGAGCTGGGTTTCCAGCTGCAAAGATCTTGAATGCTCTTCCCCGCCATCACCCCGTACTTACCAGCCCTCAAGCTTAAAGAATGTCCATTCTACTGTAAGATTTAAACAGAGTTTGTTCTCATAAGGAAATTGAGATGTTCAATCTGAAGAAAAGAAGACTTGGGAGAGACACAGAATAACAGAGTTGGAAGGGACCTTGGAGGTCTTCTAGTCTAACTCCTGCTCAAGTAGGAAACCCCTATACCATTTCAGACAAATGGTTGTCCAGTCTCTTCTTAAAAACCCTGGGATGATAAGGTATGTGAAGGCTAAACCCTACGTTGAACGGTTGAGAAAACTAGGCATGTCTACTTTAATCAATAAGAATAGAGCTGGAAGGGACCTTGGAGGTCTTCTAGTCCAACCCCTTGGTCAAGCAGGAGACCCGGCCTATACCATTTCAGACAAGTGACTGTCCAGTCTCTTCTTAAAAACTTCCAGTGATGAAGCACCCACAACTTCTGAAGGCAAGCTGTTCCACTGGTCAATTGTTCTCACTGTTAGGAAATCTCCCCTTAGTTCTAGGTTGCTTCTCTCCTTGAAGATGGCCAAGAATTATTTTCCAAGACCCAGAAACCCTGGTCAGAAATACCAGGTATAATTTGCAGCTACCTAGATTTCATTAAAGTACCTGTCAAACAATGAAACAGTCTACTGGTGGAGGTTGTGGGGTCCCCTATCTCCAGAGGTTTTTAAGAAGAGGCTGGAGAACCACTTCTTGAAGACAGTTGAATTGGTGTACCTGCACACTGCTGAGGGTTGGACTAGGTCAGGGGTCTGCAACCTTAAACATTCAAAGAGCCATTTGGACCCGTTTCCCACAGAAAAGAAAACACTGGGAGCCACAAAACCTGGGTGGGCGTGGCCAACTCAACGTCACTCACTTCCACCAGTCACATGACCCGCAAGCCACGCCTACCCAGCTGGTCATTAGGGCAGAGAGCCAGTTGTTAAAAAACACCGGGAACCACAAAACCCTTTTGACATCTCTCTCCCTCCCTCTCTCTCTCCCTCTCCCCCCCCCTCTCTGTATCTCTCTGTCTCTGCCCTGGCCGCTTCTCCATCCCCCACCGTCGCCCTTACCTTCTCAGGCCAGACAAGGAGTGACTGGGAGGGGAGGGCGAAGGGCGGGGCCAGCCAGTGGTGAGATCACCTGACAGGAAGCCACAGCAGAGGGCCCAAAGAGCCACATGCGGCTCTGGAGCCGCAGGTTGCTGACACCTGGACTAGGTGATCCTTGTAGCTTCTTCAAATTTTATAGTTGTATGATTAATACGGTATAACTACATGGGCTTCCATTTTCAATAGATATGAATGGGTTTTAAAAGTCCAAATTCGTTCCTAATTTCTGGAAGATCAATGCAGGAAGAGCCAGAATTTAAAGAGGGAATTATATCCATCCTGTGTGTGGTTTTTTTTTAGAAGAATTAAGTTCTAGGATGCTACCTAGATACCTAATACTACCTGCTCGATTAAAATGAAATTCACTCACACATTAAAATGTTGAGAGGATCTCTCCTAATTACCAACATTTGTTTTGGCAGCTGCTCACAGGGCCTTGGGCTACTCTTCAGACTATTTCCTGGTTCCTTCCGCCCTTGCAGATGAATTAGTCAGAAGCTGCCAATATTGCTCACCCACGGCATAAATCTCACCAAAGAAATATTCTGGGTTTCACAAGCATTACTAGGAAAAAACAGCAGGCCTCTGGAGTGTGAGGCTCATAAAAATAAAGACAGTGGAATTCTTTCTTTCTTTCTTTCTTTCTTTCTTTCTTTCTTTCTTTCTTTCTTTCTTTCCTCCTCCTCCTCCTCCTCCTCCTCCTCCTCCTCCTCCTCTTCTTCTTCTTCTTCTTCTTCTTCTTCTTCTTCTTCTTCT
>QLTV01002264.1:2895644-2922308 GCA_003457575.1 Thermophis baileyi | reverse complement strand
CCTCTTCTTCTCCTCCTCCTCCTTCCTCCTCCTCCTTCCTCCTCCTCCCCTCCTCCTCTTCCTCTTTTTCCTCCTTCTCCTTCCTCCTCCTCTTCCTCTCCTCCTCCTCCTTTCTTCTTTCTTCTTTCTTCTTCTTCTTTCCTCCTCCTCCTCCTCCTCCTCCTCCTCCTCCTCCTCTTCTTCTTCTTCTTCTTCTTCTTCTTCTTCTTCTTCTTCTTCTTCTTCTTCTTCTTCTTCTTCTTCTTCTTCTTCTTCTTCTTCTTCTTCTTCTTCTTCTTCCCAAGCATTGCTCTTCCCTAATTAGGGTTCAACCAGTTCAGTTGGGATCATAAACAATCTGCAGTTAACATAACGAAAAAACATAACCAAAAAACACCTATAAGCAATAGGCAGTTATTACATTTATATTAACCAATATCGAATAACCGAGGAGGCTTTTTCCAGCTTCACAAGGGTCTTGCAAAAAGAAGCATTTTACGGCCTGGTTAAATTTCAAGGGATCAACATCCTTCAAGAGGGAGCTGAGCCTTAATCCGTTTAGCAATGTTGCCCCATCACACTTAACCATCAATTGCTCTCCCGAGACGGAAGGAGAGACGAATCAGACGAACGGAATTTCCCTGTCCTATCTTGAGTGTCAGAAACAGATTGTCCAGGTATCCTCCAAGTACTTCAATCTTTCTGAGTCTCTGGTCTCAGCATGGGATGCCTTACAACACTTCTTCTCAACTATTTTAGATCTGACAGCACGTAATTGGCCGTCTCCGATTATTTCTGGGCCGTGGCGTGACTACTTGACAGCTTGTGAAATCACAGATGGGCTGACAGTTGAAAGGAGCCTACAGCACTTAAATTGCAAATGTGAGGCTCCCGTTTTTTTTTTTCTCCTGGGGGGGAAGGGGGGAAACGAAATAAGCAAACTACCCTAAGCAGTTCAACTGGAGTGTTTGGCAAATATGGGACATTTATATTGATTTCAAGTTCTTAATCACACGTGCAGAGAGTTATCACAGAGGGAGAGAAGAAAGGGAGATGGCATGACATCAAGACAATGCCTGAGTCCAACCTTTGGCTGGGTGCAGAAATCCAAAGGAATGCTATTTTCTTGAGAAATAAATAGCCGTCCAGGTTTGCCTTTAGAACCTCCACGCTTCTGTAGGCCAAATTTTACTGTTAAGAAATTGATCTAATGCAGAGGTGTCAAACTCAAGGTCCAGGGCCCGGATCCGGCCCGCGAGGTGCTTAGATCCGGCCAGCGGGGCCGCCCTGGAAACAGCGAAGGACCGGCCCGCAATGGCTTAAAAACCATTGATATTCATATCTGAGCTTTCCCTGAGGAGTTAGACCAAAGCGTATCTCAGAATAGGTGGTAGAACTCAATTCAGCCAGAAAACTTGAGTTTTGACCCAGATCTCAGATTTGAAAAACAAACATATATTCCTGTTCCCCTGGCTCTGGAAAACAGAAAAACCACTCCATTTTCAGATCCGAGCTTTCCCTGAGGAGTTAGCCCAAGCCATATCCAGAGCCAGGGAAACATGAATATGTGTTTTTCAAATCTGAGCTCTGGGTCAAAACTCACATTTTCTGGCTGAATTGAGTTCTACCACCAATTCTGAGATACGGCTTCCTCTGGACCCGCCCACAGTGGCCAGAGAAAATGAGCTTGAGAGGGCTGTGGGCGGCCCTCCCGAGCTCTGTTTTCAATGGCAGAGGGTTGCAGGCGGCCGTCGCAGCCGGAAACGGAGCTCGGGAGCCCGTTTTCACTGGCCGAGCGCTCAGGCCACCACAGGCGCCCCTGACACGAGTGACGTCGAGTTGGCCATGCCCACCCTGGCCATGCACCCCCCCGCACCCCCCGAGGTCAAACACAACCCTGATGCGGCCCTCAATGAAATCGAGTTTGACACCCCTGATCTAACGCACGAGCGAAATTTGCTTGCAGTAACTTAAGAGTCCGTAAAGAGAGTAGGAGCTCACTTTGGGGGAGGGAAGAGGGAAGGAAGGGAGGGCAACAGGAATTTTGGACTCCATTGTGGTCGTAAGTCGAGGACTACCTCTATCATTCCCACCAAGCGTTTACTAGAAGCATAGCCGACAATTGTAATGGGCCTTTAACGCACCCTCTTGCTCCGTTGACCCTGTTAAAATAGTTGCTCAGAGAGACGGTTTATTACACACCTGGTAAATACTTGCTATTGGAGTTTAATTTAATTAGCGCCGCTTGCAGTCAATCAAACAGAGAAGGGGGCTATTACTGAGGAACATATACAACAATATAACTAACACGGAGAGAATTGGGAGTATTTTCCCCAATCGGTATTATCTGTGAGTTTTCTCCTATTGATCCGGCAGTTTTGTGTGTACTTCAGGGCTATTGAAAACAGAGCCCAGTGGAAGGATTAACTAGGCAGTTTTCAAATCTTTGACGGGCCTTTTACAGTTCCAGATTTCTCATATTTCGTTTCTACTGTTCCCTTTATTCCTATATTTTCACTCAATTACCTGCCGGGGTCTTCCAAGGAGAATAATAATCATTTGGTTCTCCTCCCCTTTCCTTTGCCGGATATTTATTTATCATTTCATTTATCTATTTTTGCCCTCTTAAAAACCAATTCTACGGGCCACGTGCAATCAAAGCAAAAGAGAGCTATAATTCTACCATCTAGCCACGCAATCACGAAATAGACATGGTAGGTTAGAAGTTTAATAGCTGCTAGCAAACAAAAGATTGGGGGGAGGGAGAGGGGAATAAAATAGGCTGCGTTTGGCCAAATTTTGGGAGAGAGAAGAGAGAGAGAGAGAGAGAGAGAGAAAGAATGAAGATGCTAATCAAAATCACAAGCTACGATTGCTTCGGGATGGGTGAAAAAAGAATTTGGCACGGATTTTTTTTTAATTATTTTTTTGAAGCACACAAAGTCCCATTTATGGATGAGTGCAATTTGCTGCAAAAATAATAATTCTTGACCACGCATTAGGTTTTTCCTGGGGATAGGAGAAAATATTGCTTATGGAAGTCTGCAAACTACGAATTCCAAAAAAATATGACCTTCCTGTCTAGCAACAGCTTGCACAAAGAGCAGTTGGCTAGTCAAGTTCTGATTTGAATTTTCCAGAAGTTTCTGATCAGAATTCTTTACTTGTTTGCTGGTAAATATGTTCCTTTGCTCTTCCTTTAAAGTAATTCCAAAGCTGGGCACTATGAAATGTACGAAGAAAACCAAAACCAAGAATTGGTTGACCTTCAGTGACCTTACAACAGAAATCAGCAGCTGCAATACGGGTTGTTCTCCAGAAATATGGCCTTCAAATTCCAGAGGAATGTCTGCTGGAATTCCTGAATTTCAGAACAAAACAGAATAACAGAATTGGAAGGGACCTTGGAGATCTTCTAGTCCAGCCCCCTACTGATGCAGGAGACCCTATACCATTTCAGACAAATAGTTGTCCAATCTCTTCTTAAAAACCTCCACTGATGGAGCACCCACAACTTCTGGAGGCGAGCCGTTACACTGGTTAATTGTTCTCCCTGTTAGGAAGTTTCTCCTTAGTTCTAGGTTGGTTCCCTACTTGATTAGTTTCCATCCGTTGCTCCTTGTTCTACGTTCAGATGCTTTGGAAAATAAGTTGACCCCTTTTTCTTTGTGGCAGCCCCCCAGATATTGGAACACTGTTATCAAGTCTCCCCTGGTCCTTCTTTTCATTAAACTAGACATACCCAGTTCCTGCAACTATTCTTTGTATGTTTTAGCTTCCAGTTCCCTAGTCATCTTTGTTGCTCTTCTCTGCACTCTTTCTAGAGTCTGAACATCTTTTTTATACCATGGCAGCCAAAACTGGATGCAGAATTCTAAATATGGTCTTACTAAGACTTTATAAAGGGGTGCTAATACTTCACGTGTTCTCACACGATTTCAAGCCGACACACCTCTAGATTTTTATTTTATTATATTTTTAACATTGATTTTGCTCAGTTTTTGACATGGCTCCAGTTGAAAGATTCTAAGCAACGTACAGTCCTGCATAAAGCGATGGAGCTAAAAAATAGTACATTTAAAAAAAAAGGCTAGAAAATATATATTTAACTACTTTCGTTCCATCTCCATCTCAACCATTCATCTGGTCCCCAAAGGCTTTTTTTTTTTTTTTTAAAGTCAGGACTTCAAAGTGTTTCTGCAACTTAATAGAGATTGGGGAAGGCTGTGGCAAAGGATACAGCAGTTATAGATGAGCAAAAAAAATTAAAAAAAATGAGATAGGAGGGAGGAGGAGGGGCGTTTGGAGACTGAAAGCAAAATGCAAACATTAGCTAGACAAGAAGGCAATTCCGTCAATGGGAATCTGGTATTGATCAGTTGAATCATTGGTCTGTTTCAGCGAAGTTCTTCTAAGACTTTTCGGGCTGTGTAAAACGAATCTGTCAAACAAAGGGTTGCTTTTATTTACCAGCTTGGAAACCCTGCCCTACGTGGCTTTAATGGCTCCTCCGTATCTGTGGTGTCTTCCTGCGTATGAGCAAGAGGTGTTCGGAAACCACCTGCTTCTAAAAGAAACCATAGATAGACTTCAAATGCCGAGGTGGATTGGTGTTGTGGCTTGCCCAAGTCCCGCGCAGCTGCTCATGGATCCGGAAGACCAAGAACCGACCATGGGGTGGCAAGAGCAGTCTGTATCTCCAGCACCTGAGTCCGAGACCGAGGAGGACGCAGGGCCAGAGGATGATACTCAACCAGGGCCTTCTGCACCTCCCCAGCAGGAGTTAAGTGACTCCAGTGAAGAGGAGGAGCCTCTGATTGATGCTAGGGCACGCAGGGCAGCTAGCCGGCAAGAGTGGCTCTGTAGAAGGAGGTCTCCTCACAGGTAAACCTGCAGGCAGAGGGGCCACGCCCTAAGACTATATAAAGTTGAATCACAACGGAAACTCTTGCTGGAAACAACGCACGTATTTTACCTGGCTGCTGTTTGAACTTTGGTGATATCAGTTGGAGTAACTCCAGTCCGGGCTCTCGGCCAATTCCAGCAAGTGAGGAATTTATGGACTTAATGACCTGTTTGTGTTTTTTGTATTTGGAATCCTGGCCAAAGTGTTCTGTGCTTTACAACAAGAACTTTGGTATAAACCCTGAAATCAACTTATTACTAAGCATTTATTAATGGTAAAGCCTTCTTTATTTTTGGAAAACAGTGTGTATGTGTGTCGTTTCCTGGGGGGTTTGCCGCGCTGGGTCACAACAATTGGACTGGTTCTGAGGCTCTGAGCTGGATTACTGTGAAGAATCTGGACCACATATCAAGTTCCAGTTAAGAAGATTCATTGATCCTGCCTGTACGCAAGAATCTAGTCAACTAATGCTTCACACTAAATTGGCGTCAATGGAATTGAAGAGGACTTGGACTTAAATCGTTTGTGGGAACGTAATGACTCTAGGTGTGTGATGGCAAAACTATGGCACGCGTGCCACAGGTGGCCCGCGGAGCCATATCTGAGGGCACACGAGGCGTTGCCCTATGTCAGCTCCAGTGCACATGTGTGCGCTGGCCAGCTGATTTTTGGTGTTCCAGAGGGCAGGGGGAGGCCGTTTTCACCCTCCCCAGGCTTCAGAAAAGCCTCCAGAGCCTGTGGATGGCAAAAAACAGCCCAACGGCCCAACCGGAAGTTCGTTTTGGCCCGTTTAGCCATTTTTCGCCCTCCCCAGGCTTCAGGAAAGCCTCCTGAAGCCTGGGGAGGGTGAAAAACGGCCCAACCAGAAGTTCATTTCCAAACTTCCGTTAGGCCTGTTGGGTCCGTTTTTCGCCATTCACAGGCTCTGGAGGCTTTCCTGAAGCCTGGGGAGGGTGAAAACGGCCTCCCCCCCCCACCCAACGGGCCTACCGGAAGTCCGGCATGCACGGGGGGGCAGCGGGGGGTTGTGCGCGGATCCGCGGGGGGGCATTGCATTATGGGTGTGGGCACGCGCACGCGCCCTTTTGGCACCCGAGCAAAAAACGGTTCGCCATCACTGCTGTAGGCTGATGACTTGCTTGACTCCACCCCCAGGCTCTGCCTGGTCTTCCTCTATGATTGTGCCCATTAACAATTTTAAACCTTTGCTAATTCCAGGCTGTCAAAACACAAAGCTTAAGATGTGAGCATGGAAAAGTCTACACCAAAATAAGAGGTATGATTCTTTCCATCTTCTAAGGTATTGCGACCATGTCTTGCTGTCCGTCAAAGCATCCACCTATCGCACTTAGCCAAAACAGATTTCAACCCTGCTTGGTTTGGCTTGATTTGAGTTAATGTGTTGTGGGAAGCCAATCCTTGTGGTGTATACAACCTCCGCTATGGCTTAGCTGGTTGCTTGAACTCAGATAATTGTAGTTTATGTAACCCACCATAGATGAAGAAATGTGGACATGAGATCCCAGGGTCTTTTTCCTCCAAAGAGGGCCCATCAAAAGCAGATTCTCCAGCCATGGCAAGTGTGTGGGACACTGTGCAAACTCTGCTGAAATACAATAATTGTTGTTCCATCCTGAGAATGTCTATGAGAAGTCAATCCCTTTGATCTTGGAAAGACTTAACCAGGTAAGCTTCCGTCACTCAAATACTCCACTGAGTTTGTGAATATGTGAACTCGGTTTTCCTGATTTGCAATCAAGATAGAGCTTCTTCATTTCCAGGTCTGTAAAAGCAATTACCCCAAAACACACCACAATGCACACTTTCTCCAAATGAAAAGAATAAGGTGTGGCCACATGGTCACTGGAATCATGAGATCAGAGGTATATTCATAGGACAAGGTTTCTCCTCCTTGGCAATTTCCAGGTGTGGGGACTTCAACTCCCAGAATACTCATGGAGGACCACATGGGTGGTGGAATTCTGGGATTTGAAGTCCACCTACCTGGAAATGCTCAAGGTTGGGAGACACAGCCATACAGTGTGGTCCAAACAGTGAAGATGGCACCCACCATGGTGAGATAGAACCTCTACCTATTTTTTAATGCAGGTCACATTTGTTGTGGTAGTACTTGGTTAGGATGTCAACCCTGGCTGAGGCCATCTTGGAGGCTTCAGGGCTGCCACACAACAGAGGGAGGGGGGAAATAGTTAGATGGGGTTTGTAGCCAAAGCAATAAAACTTTCCTGTGGGAACCCAAGGACATTCCCACAGGTGGCTGGCCAGAAGAGGGGTGAAGTAACCAAGCAACCGGCCAGCTCCTGGATTGGACAGCATGACCAGTGACTTGGGAGAAACTTTTACTTTTTAATTAGGTGAAAACTGCAGGAACTTTCAGAGTCAGTTTTCACCAGTTGTGCCAATATGATCTGCCCAATAAAACTGTTCTTTGAGGAACCTGACTGCCTCGGAGTTCTGCTTTCTATGGGTGCATTACTTGGAACGCTGACATAGGATTTTATTAGGAAGAGAAGGAGTTTCGCCACAGAAGGCAGAATTATAGGCAGGTGGAGAGACACCCCTTCTTTCTCCTTTTTCACTGTGGAAGTCAGGAGAGAGTTTTCATTCCTGAAGTGTCCCATCCATCGCCTCTCGCTGCAACTATTATGGCATCTCTGTGGGATCCAGCTTTACAATGCACTGACATTTTCATTCTTTGTACTTTGTCTGAAAGGTCACTCACTCCATTTTTAGTTGTGTGTTATTATGGGGGTTTTTTGGGAGGGGCGCATAGACACCAACAAAAAAACAGTAATAAATCTTTCAAAGAATGTCATTGTCTGCTCTGGAAACCCCCAAGCAGGACCCCCCTAGAGAAAAAAACTATTTTCTCTAGTTTTTAAAATAAACTTTAGAAGACATCTTAACTTTTGAGTCTGAAAACCATGCAGGATGCATACGTGTGATGCCCAGAAAAGCGAATTCCTCCCTAATTTTCTTCTGCTCAGAATAAAATAGAGCCAGAAGGGACCTTGGAGGTCTTCTAGTCTAACCCCCTTGCTCAACCAGGAGACCCTAGACCAGTGGTTCTCAACCTTCCTAATGTCGCGACCCCTGCCCCGCTGCCGCGACCCCCTCACCGCCCCCTCCCCGTGCGTGCGCATTGCCAGGTGAGAAGCGATGAGGTGACAAAGGGGCCGTGGCACCAAGATGGCTGGCTAGCGCACGTGGCCCTTCCGTCAGCGCCTGCGCATTCGAGGACCACCCGTGCGTCGCAACATCTCCGGGTACTCGTATGTGGACGGATAGAGGAGCGGTGTCTCGGTTCCTAAGACCATCGGAAATATGTGTTTTCCGATGGTCTTAGGCGACCCCTGTGAAAGGGTCATTCGACCCCCAAAGGGGTCGCGACCCACAGGTTGAGAACTGCTGCCCTAGACCATTCCAGACAAGTGGCTATCCAGTCTCTTCTTGAAAACCTCCAGTGATGGAGCACCCAGAATCAGAATCAGAATAGAGCTGGAAGGGACCTTGGAGGTCTTCTAGTCCAGCCCCCTGCTCAAGCAGAAGACCCTATACCATTTCAGACAAGTGGCTGTCCAGTCTCTTCTTGAAAACCTCCAGTGATGGAGCACCCACAACGTCTGAAGGGAAGCCATTACACCGATTAATTGTTCTCACCGTTAGGATGTTTAGTACCTCCTAAATGCAAATCACTTTGCAAATCATTTTGCAAAGTGTAAGTTTCTCTTAATGAATGCATATTGCCCGTTAGATTTGCACGGGAATAATAGTCGAGATGTAGGAAATGTTCAGCACCTTTATTTGTGGCTAGCAGGAGCTAATACGGACTGCCGGCTGGCGGCAGGGAAGCCGCTTTTAAAGGGCTTCCCTGCAGCCTGCTGGCCAGTGACAGTGATTCAATTTTCCCACCGCTGACTAAGCCAATCAGTGGCGAGTATGCAAATACGTACTCATACATCAGTACGTAACACCCCTCCCCTCTTAGTTCAGCAATTGTCCAATCCGGGTCCGATCCAAGCAACGTAGTCACGCAAGTAGGCAGGCCGCCGTATAGTCCTACTGGGCCTGCGCGATTCAGTTCCTTGGGAGTTCTCACCAGGTGCGGACATGGTCTTTGTTACTCCGTCTCTGTTCCATGGAAATATCTGGAACCGGCCTCCAGGCGTGGAGGGTGAACTTCCTGCTTCGTCGTCCCCCGGTCCCGGTTGACGACGCTGGATCTCGGTGATCTCTGGTAGGTGTTCGCGCTCTCTCTCCAGGCTTGAGACTAGCGTTCTCTGGCGTTGTTGAGTTAGGGCCTGGTTGTCGTCATCGGTGTCTGTGCGCCTGGAATTGTATGGTCAGCGGGGCGGAGACCCGCATTGTTCCGTTGTTTCTGTGATCGCTCTGGGGGCCGGTTCTGCTTCTGGGTGCCTGAGCCAGGAGTCTCCTACTTGGATCCTGAGTTGGTCTACATGTCGCCTCCATATTCAGCCGTCTTCCAGCCGGACCCTGTAGGACTTAGGGCTGGTGATGTCTGAGACTGTCACCTTGACCCATTTGGGGTCCCCAGAGAAATTTTGGGCGAACACTAGATCGTCAATGTCCAGTGTTCGGGTAGGTTGGTGAGAGTCTAGAGGCTTGTCCGGGTTATAGGTCGGATTTAGCCTGTCCAGCTGGGATCGTAGTCTCCGTCCCATCAGTAACTCTGCCAGGCTGTGGTTGGTTGCTACACTCAGAGTTATATGCTGGGCTAGCAGGAATTGATCAATTCATTCCTGCCAGCTTCCTGGGCCCATTCTTGTCAGAGCCTCTTTCGTCATTCTTACCATTCTCTCTACCTGACCATTGCTAGCCGGCTTAAATGGCGAGACGAGTATGTGTCTGACCCCTAGGTTTGCCAGGAATGTTTCCATCTGTCGGGCTGTCAACTGGGGGCCGTTGTCTGACACCAGTGTGTCCGGTAGCCCGTGGGTTGCAAATAGCCTTCGTAGTGCCCTGATGGTGGCTTCAGACATTGCTGAAGGCATATTGACTACCTCCAACCATTTAGAGTAAGCGTCCACAACTATTAAAAATGTCTGACCCGCCATTGGTCCTGCAAAGTCTATGTGGACTCTTGACCATGGTGCATTGGGGGTCTCCCATTCTACTGGGCTGGATTTCAGGGGAACTGGTCTGGTTTCTTGACAGGGCTGACAAGTGGCCACCCACTCTGCTATGTCTTGGTCCAGGCGTGGCCACCACAGGTAGCTTCTTGCCAGTGCCTTCATGCGCACTATTCCCGGGTGCCCAATGTGTAATGTCCTGATCACCCTTTTCCTGAGCTTTTGGGGAATCACAACTCTCTCCTCCCATAATAAACAGCCCTTAAGCACCGACAGTTCCATCTGTTTATTTTTGAACATCTTAAATTCTTCCCCTTCTTCCTCCTGTGGCCACCCCCTCAACACCCAGTTCATTACTTTGGAGAGCACCGTGTCCTTAGCTGTGTGCTCCGCGATGTCCCGGATGTGACGGGGCTCATTCGTTCTATGTTGACGAGCAGAATTTCGGCCACAGAAGCAGGGTCTTCCACCAGGTCGGGTTCAGGGCAGCAGCTGAGGGCATCTGCGTGGGCGATGCTCCTTCCGGGTCAGTGGAGAAGTGTGTAACTGTACCCCGAGAGGAAGATTGACCATTGTGTTAGTCTAGGTGACATGTAGTGTGGTGTCTGGTTGTTTCCGGCGAGTAGACCCAGCAGCGGTTTGTGGTCTGTGATTAATTCGAACTTGCGGCTGTACAGGTATTCGTGGAAGCGCTTGATGCCAGCCACTGCTGCAAGCGCTTCCTTATCTAACTGGCTGTAGTTGCGTTCAGCCGGGGATAGGGTCTTTGAGTAGAATGCTATGGGGGCTTCTGAGCCATTGGGCAACTTATGGCTCAGTACTGCCCCCACTCCGTAAGGGGAGGCATCGCACGTTAGTAGTAGGGGGAGGGTCTCACTGTATTGCATTAGGACGCTGTCCGAGGAAAGTAGGTCCTTTACTGCAGCAAAAGCGTTGGCCTCTCTTTGTCCCCATATCCACGTGGCCATCTTCCCCAGGAGCCTATGCAGCGGTTCAGCAACTGTTGCCTTCTGTTGCAAAAAAACGGCATAGAAGTTTTATAGTCCCAAAAGCGCTTGTAGCTCTGACTTGTTTCTGGGGGTTGGCGCTTCTTTGATGGCCTTGATCTTTTTCTCTGTGGGTCTGATGCCGTCTATTAGGAACCCCAAGAACTCAATGCTGGTGACCCCTATTTTACATTTATCTTTCTTCACTTTGAGCTTCCGTTCTTGAAATCGCCCTAAGACGAGCCGCAGCCTTTGAATTAGTTGGTCTTCTGAGTCCCCTGTGATGAGGACGTCATCGAAGTAGGGGACTACTCCGGGAATGCCATTTAAGAGCCGTTCCATTAAGCATTGGAATAGGCCAGGGGCCACACTGACTCCGAACTGCAACTGGTTGCACTTGAATGCCCCCCTATGGGTGACAATGGTTTGTGCCTCGGCTGTGGCTGCATCTACAGGCAGTTGCTGATATGCCTGGGCGAATATTCTTCCGTTGCCCAGGGAGTGTAGTAGATGCTGGACAATGGGCACAGGGTATGAGATTGGTTGTAGGGCTTTATTGATGGTCCCTTTATAGTCCGCGCAAATGCGAATGGACCCGTCCGGCTTCATGGGGGTGACAATGGGGGTCTCCCACGTGGCATGCTCAACTGGTTCTAATACCCCTTGGGCTATCAGCTTGTCCAGCTGCTCATCGACTTTAGGTCGGAGCACAAAAGGGACCCTTCGGGGCTTAAGTCTTATTGGGGTTATGCTGGGGTCTAGGCTAAATGATATGGGCTTGCCCTTATATTTACCTAGACTCCCATTGAAGATGGTCTGGAAGTCTGTGAGGAGTTCGTCCAGCTTGTCCCTTCTTAGTTGGTGCAGCCCCGTGATGCCGATGTTGAGCGGCTTGAGCCATTCCACCCCCATCAGCGTTGTCCAGTGTCCTTCCACGACGGTGAGAGGCAGGTTCCCTTTGAAGACTTTAAAAAGGACTGGGACTTCTGCTCTTCCGAGGACTTGGATCCGGTTCCCATGGAAGTCGGTCAGACGGATGTCTTGTGGTTTTAGTTGTCTTTTGTTGATTTTGGGCATCAGTTGTTGTAGTGTGCCTCAGGCCATGATTGTGAACACGGAGCCGGTGTCGAGCTCCATGTCGCAAGGCAGTCCATCTATGGCCACTGTGACTAAGAATTTTTCACTCTGGTTGGCATTTGTGTGGCCCACCGAGGTGTGATAGGTGCCCCTTGACTCTTGGGACCCGTAGTCGTCCCGTCTTCTGCCCCTCTGTGGCCCGGAATGGTTCTGGGCTTGTCTCCCTGGTCCCATGGGCGGTCTACTGGGAAGTGGGGCTGGCTGGTATTGGGCTGATAATGTGGCTCTGCAAGCCTCAGCTATGTGGCTGCGCTTTTGGCAGTGGCGGCAAATGGCGTCTCTGAATTTACAAGCCGCTCTGGGGTGGCCCCCTAGGCAGCCAGCACAACGGGGCTGCCTCTGGTTAAAGTCTCTGGGGCTTACCCGCCTGTCCTGTTGAATCCGATAGACGTGGTCATCGTTGTCGTTGTCGTACTCTTCTTCTGCCTCTGGAACCTCTGTCCGCCAGTCCGTTTGCTTTTGCATGTGGTGGACCCCACTGGTTTTCTGGACGCTGGCTGCGGAGGTGTCCGAGGATTTGGCGGCTATGGCTTCCTCGACTACATCTTTAAAATTGGCGCCCCTCCGGATTAGAAGTTTTTTTGTAGGTTGAGATCCCTCATACCTAGAATGATGCGGTCTTTCATCATTTCCTCCGGGTTGACGAATTCGCGATCTCCCAGAGGCTGGCAACGAATTCGTTGACTGTTTCCCCTTCGTTTTGGCATTGGTGATAAAACTCGTTCCTGTGCACCATCGGGGTATCAGAGGGGACAAAATGTTCCTTTAATGCCGTTTGCAGAATGGACCAGGATATTGATTCGATATCCGTAGGTGCCACCACGATTTCTGCCAGTTTGTAGGTCTTGGGTCCGCAGTACATGAGGAAGAGAGCCCTCTTCCTGTTGTCCGGCAAATCCTGGAAGTTATTAGCCTCCAGGAACATGCGGAATCTGGACATATATGTTCTCCGTTCTTCGGTTTGAGGGTTGAAGAAGGCTGGTGCTGGAGATTGCTGTTGTGCCATCCTGTTGAGTTGGCCGATGCAGGTCGGAACGTGCTTAAGATGGCTGTGGATTGCCACGAAGTGTCCTTTGTCCTGTTGTCTTCTTCCACTACCTTCGTCGCCAGTGTTAGATTTGCGTGGGAATAATAGTCGAGACATAGGAACTGTTCAGCACCTTTATTTGTGGCTAGCAGGAGCTAATACGGACTGCCGGCTGGCGGCAGGGAAGCCGCTTTTAAAGGGCTTCCCTGCAGCCTGCTGGCCAGTGACAGTGATTCAATTTTCCCACTGCTGACTAAGCCAATCAGCGGCGAGTATGCAAATACGTACTCATACGTCAGTCCGTAACAGCCCTGATGTAAGCTCTTATTTAAAAAGGACTTCCCTTTGGATCTTGCAAAAATCAGATCCTCCTGAATTTTGCAGGATCCAATCTGAGTCAGTCACTGGGACAAAAGATTTATTCTTCCAAGCTTTTGGGTTCGTGCTGGAGCCCATCCTCAGGGATCTTCCCTCTTTCCAGAATATATTCTGGAGTTATTCAGATATTTTGGAAAGAGAGAGAAGTTCCTTGAAGATGGGCTCCAACATTGAAGCCTAAAGCTTAGAAGAATAAAATGCTGGTCCTGGTGACTGACTCAGATTGGATCCTGCAACATTGTTCTGGGTCACAAATATTTGCCTTCAAGTGATTTTTGTCCAGAGCAGAAATCAGGAAAGAGGTAACTCACCCATCCCCCCCCCCCCGATTCTGGATTGATGCAATGACAGAATAAACCCGTTCTTAGCTCACGGGGCATCCCTTTTTAATTCAGCATCTTCCCTCAGCTTCGGAAGGACGGCTGCAAAACGATTCTGTCTGTCAACAGCAGAAGGGGACATCAATGGCCAAAGCACCACCTTGGCATGCTTCAACAAGCTCTCGAGGTGAGGCGAAAGGACAGGCATCTGACAGCTCTTGCAAGCACTTGGCACCTCTCTTCCCCTTGTCAAGGGCCTGAAATAAATCATTTAAGTGATATTTGTTTGTTCTGCCTTAGCTAGCTCGCTTCTCATTTTTTTTCCAATCAGGCCGTTTCTGCTTTTATTCCATCATGCTCAGCTGGTCTGACTCCCATTCGCAGCCAGAGGTGTTTTGCTGCAAAGGTATAGTGCCAAGGGCTGCCAAGGGCTCGTTTGCACATGACGCTTGCATAGTTGTGCTGCAGCCCTGCAAGCATAAGCAAATTGAAAAACCAAGAGGCGGTCAGAATGGATTGCTCTGAGAATCATCGCTGGGAACGGTGGGAGACATTAAGTTTCTGGTCCTCAAGGTGACTGCAGAAACACAGGTTGGGGACACCTCAAGTTGCAGCAAAAAAATAAAAGGCAAGATTTCCCCGGGGGGGGAGGGGTTCCTCGCTTCTCTTATCCAGAATCTGGATTCAAAATATGATGGTGCCCCAAATGGTCCTCATTCTGAATTTGGAGATTCCATGAAAATGTATCTTGTTCGATGGAGGAAAGGTTTTGTTCATTATTGTTATGGTGGATGACACGACCAGCCAGATGTTTAGGCTGCATTTGGCATTTTTGTCCGTCTATTGAATCCTTCCCAGCACCTGGGATAGGCAGAGGTTGTTATTTAAAGGTCTCATCATAGGAGGTAAGCTGTTCCAAGTCAAGCTGCCTTTCACAATTGACTGATGGGGATTTTGTCAATGCCAATGATGTTCAACTGGTGCTCCAGATGTTTTGGGATTGTACCAAGGTGTCTATTACTATTGATACTATTTTTTTCCTTTCTTTTATCACAGTCATTCCACTTTTATTTATTTATTTTTTGCATATTTGTTCTATTTCCAGATCTTCATATTGGGGGGGAGGGGGGGTTCCAGTTCTTTCTCTTCTCTTCTCTTCTCTTCTCTTCTCTTCTCTTCTCTTCTCTTCTCTTCTCTTCTCTTCTCTTCTCTTCTCTTCTCTTCTCTTCTCCTGTCTCCAGGTACTGCCACATCCACCATCCAGACTTCTTTGACTTTCTTAGCGACAATTGTTGCTAATATTGCATTTAGTTCACTCCTGTTGAAGAGACTGGATAAATCCCCTCGGTGGGAACAGCGGGATCATTTTGTTTCCAATCCAGGACACGTTTTGCTCCTTTCTAAGCCCTTTTTATTTGGTTTGCAATTTTTTCCCCATTAAAACTCCCTCTTGCAAACCTGCCAGTCTAGCCTCTTCATTAAACGTCCACTTTTATATGCATCGCATCCTCGAATTCAAATTCTTCAAATTGGATGCCTTTTTGATGCTTTTATTTTTAGCCGGGATTGGCAGAAATGCAAACCTTGAAAGACTGGGGTAACTGGGGTGCAATTGTATAAGCCAAAATGAACCTGGCAACTTCTTTAAAAAAAACAAAAATTGCCCCCGGCACAAAACCCAGAAGCAGGTCAACTTCTGAAAGACATGATTCTAATCATCTACAGATGTTAGAGCAGGAGGCCGTAGAGAACATCTCAACCACATTGGTCTTGCATGGAGACCGGTGGTGAAATCCAAATTTTTTTACTACTGGTTCTGTGGGCGTGGCTTGGTGGGCGTGGTATGGCTTGGTGGGCGTGGCAGGGGAAGGATACTGCAAAATCTCCATTCCCACCCCACTCTGGGGCCAGCCAGAGGTGGTATTTACCAGTTCTCCGAACTACACAAATTTTCCGCTACCGGTTCTCCAGAACCTGTCAGAACCTGCTGGATTTCACCCCTGATGGAGACCATGAATAAATATGCTAAATACCCTAAAATTGCCATTTTCAGCCTTAGCTTTATGCTTTCTCTCCTGTCTGCTTTGCATTCTATTGTAGGACATCCAAAGATGGGGGGCGCCGGGGACCCATTCATTCCCACAATGGAAGAAGGGATGGTGAAAGTGGTGGAGGGATGGTGGAGCTGGAAAAACTGACCGTTCTAATGAAAGAGAAGGATTTGTCTACTTTGGTTTCCATTTTGGAAACCATGCCTGGATTTTGTCCTTGAAACTGAAACCAGTGAAACTTCAATTGTAGGTATGGGCAACTAGAATGACTTTGTTGCTATAGAAATGGTTCAAAACATTTAGAAATGAAAAGCTGTCACTTTTTTCTGGGATTCTCCTGCTGTGGAAAAAAAAGTCAGAACTCACTACTTTTTTTTCTTCCTTATTCACTTCTTTCTGCCCTTCTCTTCTTCTCTTTTTCACTTCCTCCTCATTTCTATTTGTATCTTATCAAAAACTGCAATTAAAAATGTTAAAAAAGGAATTCTATTGCAGGACATCCAGAGGAGGGCTGTCATAGTCAATGGATGGCGACCACATTGATGCCATTCAAGCAAAGACATCCGTTGCATTAAAAAGGACAGGACCTCAACCACACCGCCACGGTTGCCATCTTGACATGTTCTGCTGCCTTGCAGACACTCTTGAGTTCCAATAAAGAAAAATGTTTTCTAGCTCAGGATAGAGTAGAGTAGGGTAGGGTAGGGTAGGGTAGGGTAGGGTAGGGTAGGGTAGGGTAGGGTAGGGTAGGGTAGGGTAGGATAGGATAGGATAGGATAGGATAGGATAGGATAGGATAGGATAGGATAGGATAGGATAGGATAGGATAGGATAGGATAGGATAGGATCTTGGAGGTCTTCTAGTCCAACCCCCTGCTCAAGCAGGAGACCCTATACCATTTCAGAGGCTGTCCAGTCACTTCTTGAAAGCCTCCAGTGATGTAGTACCCACAACTTCTGAAGGCAAGCTGTTCCACTGGTTAATTGTCCTCACTGTTAAGAAGTTTCTCCTTAATTCTAAGTTGCTTCTTTCCTTGATTAGTTTCCATCCATTGTTTCTTGTCTTGCCTTTTGGTGCTTTGGAAAATAAGTTGACCCCCTCCTCTTTGTGGCAGTCTTAGGGGTCCTTGGTGCTCTCTGAGCTTGGTGGTTTTCTTGCAGACGTTTCATTACGCAAACTACGTAGGTAAGCTGATGATGTTACCTAGTTTGGGTAATGAAACCTCTGCAAGAAAGCAACCAAGCTCAGAGAGCATGGAGGATCCCTCACTCTTGAGTCCTAGCTCCTCCCAAGGAGCATTGTAACCAATTAACTCCTGCAAGTTCTCCTTTTGCTACTCCTTTCACCAGAGAGAAGATGCAGTTGGGTTTTAAAAACACCTGGCTGAGTGCCTCAGCAACCATCAGCATTAATTCTGTGCCACCCCCTTCCAGATTCTTGGAATCTACAATCTTTTGTTTTTGCGTTCTTGCAAAAGACGAGCAAGAGGGAGGCAAACCAATAATTAATTTTCTTTAGAAAGCATCCTTGCATCTGGACATCCATTGTCATGAACAAGCTTATCAGTAGCCGTTCCTTGATCTCCAAGCAGCCTCCATGTTCCTAATTGCTAATTATTATTATTATTAGCATGATTACAGGATCCTTTGTTTCTCCATTATACATTCGGAACAATCTCGAGGAAAACACAGCAACAGAAAAGAGAATTAGTATTTAGTTGTGTGATTGAATAGACAGCAAGAATGGGGGGGGGCAGATATTGTAAATTTGGTAAGGTCCCAAGAAAATCCAAGAAGGGAACACATATTGTCAAGACTTCTAAGTTTGGGTGGAAGGTATAAATTAATATAGGCCAGTTTTATGCCAAGACTGTCACTTCTTTTTTTAGGTTAATGCATTTCTTCTATTTTTGGCAACAGCCTGCAAGTGATAAGCTTTCCATTAGAGTAGGAAGCACTTCACGAAGAAACCCATCTTACTCCATGTAGCCTTCCCTACTCCTCAAACATCACCTCCAGCCAACATTTCTAGACCCAATCTTCTTCTCTCCAGATGTTGAGAGGGTTGGGAAAGTCTTGATGGTCACCAGATGTCAGCGAAGGAATATCTAAAGCCAGATTGAGTTGGAAATTTGGGGAGGGAGGGGGGAAATAGGCCATGTGTCCTTTCAACTCATTTGCGTCCAAGTGGCCTCAGCTCTGGGCCTCCATAGATAGCTTCATTGATGCTGTTTCACTTTGCATGATGGTTTCTCCTCCTACTTTCACTCTGCATGATGGTTCTCCTCCTACTTTTGCTTTGCATGATGGTTTCTCCTCCTACTTTCCCTTTGCATGGTGGGTCTTCTCCTACTTTAACTTTGCGTGGTGATTCTTGTCCTACTTTCACTTTGCATGGTGGTTCTGCTCCTACTTTCCACTTTGGATAGTGGTTCTCTTCTTACCTTCAGAGCAATTCTGGTTGCTGGGTCAGACCTTTCTCTCTTGCCCCAATCATGCAAAAGCTCTAAAGTATTATGGGAAATGAAACAGAAATGCTGGGGCAGACAAGGCTTCCATACCCCAAGGGAGGACCTTCCATAATCCAAGAGAAGGTATGTGCTGGGCGAGAGGAGATGTTGTTCTCCATGTTCCTGCTTGGAGTAGACCCTGGTGGCTTCCTCCCCAGTGGGCAGCTGACTAATGACAATGACACAGCCACGATAAAATGTTCTGGCAACGAGGTTTTCTTGGCTGTCACTGCACTATGGAAATAGCTTTATTTCTACCTACTGCCAGCTGATGGGTCTCCCCAAAGACTCCGCGAGTTCCAGCAGGGCTGAGATGGCGCAGCCTCTTCTGGGGAGGAGAGGGCAAGCATGACTTTGGAAGGTCTCTGGGGCGAGGAAGCTGCCAGCCTGAGTGACACTTTTAATATTATACTTATTATCGGTGGCACATCAAGGGCAGTTCGAGTCCTGCTGTTTTCTGGACCGTTTCCATCCTATATGTTGCCAGTCTTCCCATCTAAGGGGTGTCTGGCATCAGCCGGGTTTTGTTTTCATGAAAGAAGAGGGAGAGAGAGGGCACCACTATTTCCAGAAGAACCAGCCCATTTTCATTTCTTCCATATACAGGGTAGTCCTCGACTTACGACCACAGTTGATCGCAGACTTTCTGCTACTAAGCAAGACAGTTTTTAAGGGAATCACTGCAGTTGTTAATAGCAATAGCACTTAAGACTTATATACCGCTTTACAGTGCTTTACAGCCCTCTCTAAGCAGTTTACAGAGTCAGCCTCTTTCCCCCAACAATCTGGGTCCTCATTTTACCCACCTCGGAAGGATGGAAGGCTGAGTCAACCTTGAGCCATTCAGGATCGAACTGCTGGCAGTGGGCAGAGTTAGCCTGCAATGCTGCATTCTAACAGGAAGGAAGGAAGGAAGGAAGGAAGGAAGGAAAAAAATAGCAATAGCCCTTAGACTTATATACCGCTTCACTGGGCTTTACAGCCCTCTCTAAGTGGTTTACGGAGTCAGCCTCTTGCCCCCAACAATCTGGGTCCTCATTTTACCAATCTCGGAGGGATGGAAGGCTGAGCCAACCCTGAGCCTGGTGAGGTTCAAACTGCCAAATTGCAGGCAGCCGGCAGTCAGCAGAAGTACCCTGCAGTCCTGCACTCTAACCACTGCGCCACCGTGGCTCATAAGTTAAGTTAGGAACATGGTTGTGAAGTGAATTCCCCATTGACTTTGCTTGTCAGAAGGTCACAAAAGATGATCACATGACCCCAGGACACCGAATCGTCATAAATGTGTGTGTCTCAATTTTGATTACGTGACCATGGGGATGTTGCAACAGTCATAAGTTTGAAAAAAGGTCATTTTTTTTTCAGTGCCGTTGTGCCTTTGAACGGTCCGTAAATGGGCTATTTTAAGTCAAGTACTATCTGCATTTCTCTTTCAACCAGGTCTCCAAAGCATCAACGCATTTCTTCCCAGGGAGCTACAAAGGACCGTGCATTCTTCATTAGAAACTCTTTTATTGATGTATTAAATCTATTGGCCACCCATCTTCCCGCAGGTAACTCTGGGCGGCTTGCACTATTAAAAGGATAAAGCTATACAAAAGTTATATGCAATGAGACTAAAATATTTTTAAAATATATAAATACTCAACCCTAACTATAAGATGAGGAGTGAGGGAGAGAGAGTAGGATGAGCAGGGAGGGGAACTGTTATTTCTTTGAGAGAGTTGTTTTTAAAAAACACATTTCTGGGTCAAGTTGGATTTAATTAAGATGTATATAAGAGAAGTCAGCATAGAAAAAAACACATGCTAGAAGCAGCAATGAGACAAACTCAGATTAAAGTAATAGATTAATTATCAAGTCAATTGCACGCAGTACATTGGAGGTAGCTCAGGGCAGGGGTGAAATGCTCCTGGTTCGCTCTTACCTGTCGGTCGCCATAGAGCCGGTCGCCAAGGTAGCACGAGGCGCCGCCCACCCGCCCGGACGCCGCCTGGACGCCGCCATTTGGGTTCTTTTACCCTCTGCGCATGCGCAAAGCATTCTGTGCATTCGCAGAGGGTAAAAGAACCTAAATGGTGGCGTCCGGGAGGGTGGGTGGCGCCCCGCGCTACCTTGGCGACCGGCTCTATGGCGACCGACAGGTACGAGCGAACCGGGAGCATTTCACCCCTGGCTTAGGGGTGAAATCCAGCAGGTTCTGACAGGTTCTGGAGAACCGGTAGTGGAAATTTTGAGTAGTTCAGAGAACCAGCAAATACCACCTCTGGCTGGCCCCGGAGTGCAGTGGGAATGGGGAGTTTGCAGTATCCTTCCCCTGCCACGCCCACCAAGCCACGCCCACCAAGCCACACCACGCCCACCAAGCCACGCCCACAGAGCCGGTAGTAAAAAAAATGGGATTTCACCACTGAGGTAGCTCCATAGCAAAATACGTGACTTAAGATACCTACTTAGCTCACATTGTATAGAAATATAACAGACCAAATAGATTAAGAAATATATAAATTGCAGGAAAGTCACCTTGTGGCAAGATGGGCGGCAAATAAATGTAATAAATAAATAAAATACAAATAATAAAAGGGGTACAAAATCTGTATCATAGCTAGCATAGGTAGTCCTCGACTTACAACCGTTCATTTAGTGACCGTTCAAAGTTACAACGGCACTGAAAAAAGGGATTTAGGACCGTTTTTCACACTTACGACCATTGCAGAATCCCCGTGCTCACACGTTCCAAATTTGGATGCTTGGCAACTGATTCATATTTATGATGGTTGCAATGTCCCGGAGGTCTTGTGTGATCCCCCTTTGGTGACTTTTAGACAAACAAAGTGGATGGGGAAGCCAGATTCACTTAACGACCATGTGACTAAGTTAACAATTGCAAGGACTCCCTTAACAACAGTGGCAAGAAAAGTCGTAAAAGGGGGGGCAAAAACTCACTTAACAAATGTTTCATCCAGCAACGTAAATTTTGGGCTCAATTGTGGTCGTAAGTCAAGGACCACCCGTACATCAGTTCCCTTTTAAACACACGCACACACTTTGCTGAGAAATTGAACAGAATGGCATCAACTGTAGCTCAATGCAGTTTCCATCCAGACCAAATTTCTACAGGGCGACATCTCCCTTTCTGCCATGATGGTTAAGCCCTATTGTAACCCAGTTTTTGCAGAAGTCAGAAGTACCAGGTTGAAAGGATTATCCAGCGACATCACCGTTGCCCAGGGGATGCCCAGTTGGGGGAAACTTTCATGTCCCTGGCATGAGCTGAAGCAAAGGACGGGAGCTCACCCCATCCCACAGCAGCACTCGGGTCTCGAACATGGGCTTGCTAACCTCCTGTTCTGTCCCAGCTGCCGAACCACGCAAGCAACGTACAAACAAACCTTGTTTAATATTCTTTAAACTACTAATGCTCTCTTAGCAGTCGTGTTGGTTAAAGTCCATAAATCATAAAGTAGTCCTTTTGGTGCACCAACTGTTAATTAATGTCTTAACAGTTGGCAAGAGTCCAAGCACAAAGAATCCAAGAAGTTCAACAAATGAAGCTTAACTGATAAGAACTACAAGAACTTACTGAAGTTGGCAGAAAGCCCAGAACTAGGAACAGGAAAAATAATGCCGATTTGAATCAAGAGCTGAACAGGAAACCCAAATCAATACATGGATTGAACGGAGTTGTTTCCTGCAACGGAGTTGAGCATGGTCACTACTTAAATAGGCTAAGGGCATGGCCAATTAGCCCAAAGCCTTACTCCTGAGGCGACCTCCTCCTGAGTAACCATTCTTGCCTCTTGACAGCTCTGCGTGCCCGTGCATTCAGAATAGGCTCCTCCTCTTCTTCCTCATCAGTGATGGGAGCCTCTGGAGGTTCTGAAGGCCCTGGCTGCATCTCTGCCTATGGCACTGAGTCCACACCAACCTCCTCACTGTCCGACTCGGGTACCAGCTGCACAGGCCGCCGGCGCATCACCACCACAGCCTCTTCACTGTTACAGTCCGCAACCAGCTGCACAGGCTGTCGGCGCATCACCACCACAGCCTCTTCACTGTCAGAGTCTGCAACCAGCTGCACAGGTCGCCGGCGGGCCACAACACCTCCAAACCAGCCTCTTAACCACGTGAGCCACCCTGCTGCTGGGAACAGATCATTCTGGAGAAGATCCAACTACGTGGTCACTAAGAGTTGACACCAGCCTACTCAATCAATCTAGGGAACGATCCACCTGGAAAAGGTGCAAGGAAGTAGTAGATGAGAATGAGGGATGGGTAGACTCCATTACTAAAGTGATAGATACACTGTGGGAAAACCTAAAGGACCAGGATGGAGATTCCTTGAGCCACCATGTATGCTCCTTTCAACCCCGTAAATTGAGAACATTTCCATTGGTGCCCATTAAAAAGAAAATAACTAGCAAAATGGAGCATCAGTCAGTGGATTTTCCTAACATCTTAGTCGCCCCTGAACCAAGTTTCCCTTCAAAGCAGAGCTGGAGTACAATGGGGTGAACTTTCTACCCATGAGCCCTCAAATTGGTCGGGGCAGAGAAATTGAGCATGCAGACAGTAAGCTGGCTTTCTATAACCTTTTCCAAGAAGCCATTCAGATGAGGCCTGGATCCCATCACCCACCCTCTAAGGCTGGACCTCTCCCCGGTCTAACTAATTTCCCCCACCGCCATGATGAATAGCTCTGTCAGCAGAGTGACAACTTTCTAATCTGCTCGAAGACAGATGGGCTCCCTCTGAGGAGAGGGAAAACTCACCAATGAAGCTTGAATGGGACTGAGAAGAAAACAATGAGGTGGAGAATTGGGCTGGGGGGGGAAAGAGAGAGAGAGATGGGGAGGGGGGGAATGGCGGGTTGTTTTTCTGAGATTCCCACAAACCTTAGCTTTCTACTTTCAATTAAAACTCAGGTGTTGTTTAAAGATGGGGCGTTGAAGAAGGTGGATACTGAGATTGTAATCTGAACATCTACTAGGAGATATGTCCTCACTTTGTGGCTTCTCCTTCTGTCTTCCACGTGCACACAATCACAGGCACAGAGGCACATACGCATATGCCCTGCCACCAGTTAATTGGCTACTCCTCTGTGTCAGAAGATGCAGATAAATAGTCGTATTCAGATGATGAATTCTAGCTGGTAGTGTTATCCACTGTTCTGGCTTGTCTTGTCTGGTGCCTAAAATAGTTAAGCAGTTTTGAAAAATGAGGAGGATTCTCAGGGTTCTTCCAAGGTTTTCATCTTCACCTGCCAAGGGGTTGTGTGTGATGAATGGAGGAGGAGGAGGAAGGAAGGGAGGGAGGAAGGAAGGAAGGAAGGAAGGAAGGAAGGAAGGAAGGAAGGAAGGAAGGAAGGAAGGAAGGAAGGAAGGAAGGAAGGAAGGAAGGAAGGAAGGAGAAAAGGAAGGGGAACAGATTGAGATTTCTGGGAGTTGAAGTCCACCCATCATAAAGTTGCTACGGCTGAGAAACGCTGCATTAGAAGAATCCTGGTGGACAGAAACCAACTAAATTCAACTAATCCAACACAGATGCATTCATTGAACCCAGCTATCCAATCCTGGCATCCAGATAGATTGGACTACACATTGTAGGAAGCCTGGTTGAATGCAGAATCAGAATCACACCCACCAGACTTGGTGGCCAGTGTGGTTCTCCTTCACAGGAATGGTCACAGCCCAATGGAGGATCCTATGCAGAAGATACCAGACTTGATAGCCACATCCTCCAAATTTTTTTTTTTTTAAAGTCTCCGTGAGACAAAAATCAAATTCCGGGTAGTCCAGGAACAGCAACCAGTTTCCCCTCCCCAAATGATAGCCCTATTTATCATTGTGATTCATTTCTAAAGTCTAGCTTTTAATTGCCGATGCTTTACCATATTTCGATTCTTTTTCCCTCCTGTGTTCTACGGCTTTTGGCAGGAATAGCTTCCCTGCAGATCCAGATGTGTCGATATTAAGGCCCAGTTTGTACAAGCCTGTTTAGTATCTGATGATGTTGGCAATTAAGCAAAGGCTGACAACAAGTATGTCATAATAACCACCAAAGTTCCCACACCACAGCGAGGGCCCTTCTAATGACTACTAAATCAACTGCTGATCCAAACCTTTTCCACTGAGCTGTTTTTACCCTGTTCCCGTTCAGTTTGAGGGAGCAGAAGTGGCTTTTGATGTCTTTTGCCCCCTCAAGGAGAAGAAAAATTCTGCAAGGCTGAAGAAATTTTCGGAGCCGAGGAAAGAAAAGGGAGGTTTCAAACCAAGGCAGAACAGGGGGGGGGGGGAGACACACTTTTCAGCCATACCTCCAGTGAGTGCTGAGTCCATCCATTGGGAAGTCCATGTGAAGTGAGATCAAACCGCAATCCCTCTGCCTTAATGTATCACTAATTAATGAGAGCTGGAATATACATTACCTAATTTCTAGGATTCTGCAATCTAACTCTTCCCCCCCCCCCCACGTTAAACCTGATTAATGAGATCTTGTGTGCTTGGTTTTGTAGGACCATCCTCAAGGTCCTTCTCACGTGTAGAAGCAACATCCTTCAAAGACGAGGCTTTGCAGTATGCATTCCTGTCTCCAGAACTCAACCTCTTAAGAAGAGATTGGACAACTATTAGCCTGAAATGGTCTAGGGTCTCCTGCTTGAGCAGGGGGTTGGACTAGAAGACCTCCAAGGTCCCTTCCAACACTGTTATTCTGTTAAGTCTGCAACCTCCTTGGCTTCTCATGCTTCAGTTGAAACCCAGGGATGGGAGAATTCCTCTTAGGGAATTCTTGTGTTGTTTTCAGATCAAGAAGAGGGACAACCAGGGGTGGTACGTAGCCAGTTCAATCAAGGAGTGTCAGATTCTTTCTAAGATGTCTATCCCAGATAGAGATGGAGCAGTTCAACTTGATCGCATGGCCAACACTCAACCGCTCGAGGACCTCTGATGGTCACCATCCTGACCTGGAGTAAGAGGCAGGATCTGGTGAAGCCCAGGGTACTGGCCTAGGCCCATTGCTGCTGAGGTGGCTTCCATGATGGCTGGCCTGGCACCATCTTCCTGCTTCTCCTCTGAGGACTCCTCAAGCAAGTGCAATTGGAAGACTCAGCCTGAGACTGTTTCTGGTCGGTAGGAACAACAGCTGGTGCTTCCTCTCTTTCTCCTCCAGCTTTTTCTTATTCTGCTAAGCCTCCAGCAGCTCCTTCAGCCAGCTCCTCAACAGCCCTGCTTTACAATAGCTTGCATTATGATGAAATTCTGCAGTGTTAATCAAGCCAATCACGACTCGAATCATCGATTTGATTCAGCGAAATGATCCGGTTTGATTGACTGTTCATCTTAGGCATCAGGGGTGGGTTCTGGATCCGTTTTCTGCCGGTTTGCTCAGGGTTAAGCCGTGCGCGCGCAGCAATCAAAAAATAACTTCTGCGCATGTGCAGAAGCAAAAATTAGCTTCTGCGCATGCGCAGAAGCAAAATCCAAGATGGCGGCGCCCACGGAACACACCGAAAGAACTGGTTCTGTGATGTCATCACCGGTTTACTAACAGTTCTAAAGAACCGATTAGAACCGGTAGGAACCCACCTCTGTTAGGCATTCAAATTAAACCATTAAGTTGATTTCATTTGGATTCTGAATTGATTTTCCCCCCCAAAAAATAGGTTGTTTTGGCCCATGGGCAAAAGTGTGCAAATCACTCTACTCAATCCAATCCAATCCGACACTTTAAACTGACTTTCTGATCTGGAGAATCGGAGCAGAACAGCGACGCAGCCCAATCACCTTTGAATCAAATCTCCAAATACAGTACTTGCACAGCCATTCCTAAAACCCAGGGCTTTAAAGCAAATCCTCAGTTTTATCTGTAAAATAAGATAGCAGAGCAGATGGAATGCTAGAGAAGCTGATTTGGGGAAGAGGTTCTCCTTGACTCCATGGATGGCAGAAGAACACCGGTGTGGGGGAACGCATGCTATATTGAGATATTTCACGAGACGAGTACTACACTCCTCCGTTCGCAACAGAATACCTTATGCATCCAGACTTGAAATTTTGGGCCTAGAAAACTTAGAACTACGCCGCCTTCGATCTGACCTAAGGGTAACACACAAAATTATCGGCTACAATGTCCTACCTGGCAATTACTACTTCAGCGTCAACCGCAACAATACACGAGCACACACGAGATACAAACTTAATGTAAACCACGCCAAACTCGACTGCAGAAAATATTACTTCAGCAACATAGAGATCAATG
>QLTV01002264.1:2839513-2878194 GCA_003457575.1 Thermophis baileyi | reverse complement strand
CTGAAATGGGTTTTGTGTATTTTTACATAAAAGATTGTCCTGTAGGAGTTGTCAGACCTGCTTCCTGCCTCCAACAATAGCAGCTTGCAAGGCAGAGGACCGATTTTTGTCCCTTCAGCACTTTTGCCTCCCGAGAGACGCTTGCTTTGTACTAAATAAGCAGGCGCGTAATGAGCAGCCCAGCAGGCCGCTGCAAATCCCCCCCCATCAAAAACTCGTCAATTTAATTTATCCTGTACCCCTCTGAGGAAGATGGGGAGAGCTGTGCTCATCTTCCCTTCACAAAAACTGTCCCTAATCCATTTGGTTTCAACTGTTGGATGCCTGCAATTGATAATCCTAGAGTGTTAATCTTCAATAAAAGAAAGGAAGGAAGGAAGGAAGGAAGGAAGGAAGGAAGGAAGGAAGGAAGGAAGGAAGGAAGGAAGGAAGGAAGGAAGGAAGGAAGGAAGGAAGGAAGGAAGGAAGGAAATGGAAGGACAGTGCCAAATATAAAAAGTGGACATTTCTTTTTATCTTGACAACCGAGTGAGCAAAGAACCCCTTCCAAGCCATCTTGACCTACCCAACCTTGACAGATCTCCGAAAATTCAACCGGCTTGAAGCTGGCCAAGGCTGGGTAGGGAGATCCCTGGGAAACCCAACAGACCTTGAGGCTTACGCTATGGAAGAAGCCAGATGGTTCTTGTCATTAATGGGGAATGAACCTGGGGCGGTTCTTATGACAACCAATTAAAATCACCCCTCTTTGCTTCAATAGTGTTACTCTGCTGCAGCAGCTTTTCGGCTTAGCTGGGAGGTGAAGCAGGCGGTCGATTGAAAAGAAATCACTTCTGAAGCATCTTTCCGGCCCCTTCCCCTGGATCTACATGCCCAGCTGCCTTGTGGAACATCAACAGTTCCTCCTCTCCACATTGGCTGCCTGGTTGCTAAGGCAACAGTGATGCAGGCCAGAAGGCTAACTTGTTTATTATCATTTTGCTATGGTTCTGGCAGAATACGGCCAAAACTGGCCTGCATCAGAGGCTCCTGGCTGGGCTTTCTCCTTGCAATGAACAGGAGCTCTGGAGACTTAATCTTGAGGCAAACCCGGTCCTTGAATAGCCGTTATTTTCATTCCTTCCAAAAGAGGTTTTTCTCTCTCCTTAGTCTTCTTGAAGTGCTCTAGATGTTCATCCAGATGGTGGGTGGTATGGCTTAGACCTTCTTCTACTGAAATGAGAGAGGCGGTCTTGAGTTTGGTTTCTGCAATATTCCAAGAGGAACAGACAGAGGTCAAGACAAGCAAGCCACACAAGAAAGCTTAAGATTGCAGGATCCAATCCAGGTCAGTCACCGAGACCAGAGGTTTAATCTTCCAAGTTTTCAGAGTCGTGCTGGAGCTCATCCTCAGAGAACGTCTCTCAGATTGGACCCAGATTGGATCCTGCAACATTATCCTGGGACACATATATTTGTCTTCATTTGTGATGCTTAATATTGTTTACAGCAGATGGTGGCGATCATAAGGAACCAGTCCTTGCCATGAGATATGTGACTATCAGGTACCTAGACTGAAGACTCATATCGCACGTCCCATCAAAGCAAGAAATGGGTATTCCAGGAAGCAAACATCAAATGGAAACCCCAAGATGGAGTCTGAAGTCCCGTTGTGGTGGACAATTTTTGCTTGAACTGCACATCTTGTGAACATTTCCAACAGTGATGGCTCGGCGACGTGGTGTAAATATTCACTGCAGCTTTGCAATATTAGCTCTGCCTTACTGTGAAAACAGGAAGGGCAAAGAAATTGAGAGAGACAGAGAGGGAGGAAGGGAGGGAGGTAGAGAAAGGGAAAGGGAAAGGGAAAGGGAAAGGGAAAGGGAAAGGGAAAGGGAAAGAAAGAGAAAAAGGAATGGAATGGAATGGAACGGAATGGAATTCAGCAAGGTTTCTCTTCCCCACCGCCATTTGCTCTGGAGAAGGAGAAGGAGAAGGAGAAGGAGAAGGAGAAGGAGAAGGAGAAGGAGAAGGAGAGGGAGAGATAAATAGACAGACAGAGAAAGACAGAGAAAGGGGGAAGAGAGAGAGAGAGAAAGACAGAGAGAGGGGGAAAGAGACAGAAAGAGAGAGAGAGAGAAAGACAGAGGGAGGGGGAAGAGAGAGAGAGAGAAATAGGCAGACAGACAGAGAGAGGGGGAAGAGAGGGAAAGAGAGAGAGAAAGACAGAAAGAGACAGAGAGAGACAGAGACAAAGAGACAGACAGAGAAAGAAAGACAGAGAGAGAGAGAGAGGCAGAGAAAAACAGAGAGAGAGAGATTAAAGTTAGAAGAAGCCATTCCAGAAAAATGATGAGGGAGACCCATAAAATTATTTGTTTGTTTGTTCATCAAATGTTGGTACCTCCCATCTCGCTCTCTTTCTCACCCCCACTGAGCTGCTGTTGGACCATCTTGGGTGCTCAAGCTCTGCAGATGACCCACTGGGAGTATTTTTAAATGGCAAGCGTTCCATGCTGCCTTGTGGGACGCCAGGGGCGAGATATAATTTGCTTATTGGCTCTTCAAAAGGCTCTTAAAACATGACATTCTGGGCAGAGTTTGTTTTAATCGGGGATGGCTTCAATTCATTTTTCATATTCATGGTTTTCACCTTGGTTTTATGGCCTTATCGTAAACTGCCTAGAAAGGTTGATAGCTGCAGTAGATAGGAAATTCATCGTTATCCCTGTCTCGGGGAGAGATTTGCAGAAGTGATCACGGTTCTTCCCTTTTTTACGACTTGGGTGGGCGATGCGCCATCCAAAAATAACAACCATGAGAGCCATTGCAATTTGGTGGGGATTTTTTTAGGCCGGAGCCTGGGTGTTCAGGATTCAAAATCAGCACACCATTGCTCCTTGGATGGATTGGGGGGGAATTGTTGACATCCGACTCCTTTGCAAATTTAGTCATCGGGTTTGAGACCGTTCAGGGCCAAACCAATTCATTTATTCCTCCTTGATGCAAAAGGCATTATCCTGGCAATGATGTCGTTTTGATCCACAGAAAGAAAAGGGGTGGGTTTGGATGGACAATGTTGAATGGCCAATAAATATAAAAGTAATTTAATGGAGGATAAAAGGTCAGGAGGCTAAAGCATACGATGAACGGTTGAGAGAACTAGGTATGTCCAAACAGAGGTGGGTTCCTCCCGGTTTGCACTGGTTCTATAGAACTGGTAGCAAACCGCTGGTGATGTCACGGATTTGGTTCTGTCGGTGCCAGTCCGTGGACGCCGCCATCTTTTGGGGGGGGGATTTTTTGAATTTTTTTTTTTTGGAATATTTTGCTGATTTTTTTTCTTCTGCGCATATGCAGAAGCCGCGGGGGGGCCGCCCTCGTTTTTTTTGGATTATTTTTTTTTCGGGGGAAAAAATTTTGGGGAATTTTTACTTATTTTTTTTTCTTCTGTGCATGCGCAGTAGCCGAGTCCCTGGCACTGCACATGCGCCGCCATCTTGTTTTCGGCTCTTTTTTGGGTATTTTTTGTGAATTTTTGCCACTGCACATGCGCGCCCATGCGGCACAACCATGCGGCGCGCAATGCGCACGTAGCCACGCGGTGCGGGAGGAAGCGAACTGGCAGCGAGGTATGTTAGAACCCACCCCTGTGTCCAGCCTATTGAAGAGAAGGATTAGAGGTTGACATGATAGCCATCTTCCAATACTTGAAGGGCAGTCAAAGGGAAGAGGGGGTCAACTTATTCTCCAAAGCACCTGAGGACAGAACAACAAGCATTCAGTGGAAGCTTGTTAAAGAGTGATCCAACTCAGGGGTGGGTTCTAACTTACCTCACTGCCGGTTCGCTTCCTCCCACGCTGCATGGCTGCATGCGCGCTTTGCGCGTGCATGCGCAGTGCCAAAAAATCAAAAAAATCCCCCCAAAAAAGCTGAAAACAAGATGGCGGCACATGCGCAGTGCTGGAAACTCGGCCTCTGCGCATGCACAGAAGAAGAAAAAAACCCGGAAAAAAATTCAAAAAAATTTTTTTTAAAAAAAGATGGCGGCGCCCAGGGACCAGCACCGACAGAACCGGTTCCGTGACGTCATCGTGATGTCACCAGCGGGTCGCTACCGGTTCGGGTGAACCGGTCCGAACCGGGAGGAACCCACCTCTGATCCAACCTAGAACTAAGGAGAAAATTTCCTGACAGTGAAAACAGTCAACCATTGGAATAGCTTGCCTCCTGGAGTTTTCAAGGTTTTCAAGAAGAGACTGGACAACCATTTGACTGAGGATGATATGAGGCTCCTACTATAAGCAGGAGGTTGGGCTAGAAGATGTCTGAGGTCCCTTCCAGCCCTATGATTCTATGTTCTATGTTTGGGGTGATTCTTCCAGT
Organism: Thermophis baileyi; assembly: GCA_003457575.1. Classification (NCBI taxonomy): domain Eukaryota; kingdom Metazoa; phylum Chordata; class Lepidosauria; order Squamata; family Dipsadidae; genus Thermophis; species Thermophis baileyi. The sequence continues at coordinate 2,873,828 of QLTV01002264.1, read as the reverse complement.
ATTCCTCTGCTGCAAATCCATGGGGCATTTAACAAAGTGCCTCTTACCTTCATCTCTTGAAGTAGGATTCCAAGGTCCTACCTTACAGACTGTGGTGGGTATTTAATCTGCTCACCTTTTTTGAGTCAGTCCACTTGTGAGGATATCCGCTGCCCTGAAATCCTGGAGAAGAAAAGAATCAAAATCTGTCAAAATAAGAATTTTTGAAGCGTACATCTCCATCGACTAAAAGCATGGTTTGCTAGTTCTGCTTGGAAGTGCAGAAAAAGTGGGGTGACTGACTCACACCAGCGTATGCTTTGGGCACCAGGGTGGGGAGGAAGACACACAAGTGATCCTGCATGGACTACATGGTTTTGGAGAGGAGAAGAACTTGGCAAGGGCCGATCAGTGGCCAATGAAGTCCAGAGCAGTTGGTGACAAAGTTTCTTCCCACCCGAGCAATGAGAAAGAAGAAGATAGCATCTCTGAACTTCTCAAAGGAAGAACGCCAAAGAACTACAGTCTGTCGCAACCATAATAGGGATGTTTGGTTTATAGGCAGGTGGCCAACATCTCATCCTTGGATGGAAGACACTGAAGGATGTTGAAGGCATAGCTGTCTGCTGTACAGGAAGTCAAGCCCCCCTCGATGGCCTGGATCCCTCACAGTTGACTCTTCCCCCCACACGTGGAGCCAGATGTTGAGCTGGAAAGGAAGAAAAACCAACAGCTGCAGATAAACAAAATGATTCTACGGAGAGCAGTCTTGGCTGGAATTTTTTTTTACAGATGGCTGCAGCTCCCCTAGACCTTTCTGATGTTGAAGGAACCAGGGGGAGGGAAGGGAACATTGTTATGAAATGAAGACACCCCCCCCATATAATTGATTTATTGATTGATTAAATTTGTTTGCTGCCCATCTCATCACAAGATGATTCTGGTCCATCCCAATGTTTTTCTTCGACAGGAATCAGAATTTGGAGGCAAATGTGAGTGAAAAGGCAGCCCGCATGTCAAAACCACCTGGAAAGAGGGCTGCTCCACACAGGAGGCCCAGGACGGCCTGAGTATTCACAGAATACCATGATAAAACACATATCATTTTATTAATACAAATAGAAGAGGATATTTATAAGTTGGGGTTGAACTGTGGGGTCCCTGGTGCTCTCTGAGCTTGGCGGTTTTCTTGCAGACGTTTCAAGACCCAACTAGATAACATCATCAGTGCTAAAAGAGGCTTATGGAGAGGAGGAGAAGGAGGAGGGGAGGAGGAGGAGGAGCCATTTTGGGAGGATACCCTTGCATTCAGGAGTATCTTTAGGAGTATTGAAAAAAGTCAAGTGGGCTGCCTTAACGGCCCAATCAAAGCCCTCCAAACTCAGTGTACCCCCCCAAACATGCCAGCAACCCTGCCCCCCTTTTTTGTTTTTCCATACTCCTATTTTGGCTCCTGTCCTGCTGTTGTCGTGATGAAAATGACAACTGGTTCCCCCAGAGGCCTTTGAGACCTTTCGCCCTTGGCTTTCACAAAGAGACTCTTCTTCTTGTGTTTGACACAAACACGGTCAAGTGTTCGGCCGATCATCTGATAGGAGGATTAAGGAAGTCCTCAAATGGAAACCGCACTGGCAGGGTGCGATTGTGATGACATGATAGAGGGAACCGGCAGAGCTGATGGACTGCCCTTTATTGAAATGAGATCTAGAAGATTATTGGTTGCAGCTCATTAAAGTTTCGTTACAAGGTAGGTGGAAACAGGCCAGATCTAAATGGTTGTTAGAATGAGGTTGTAGCAGGACAGAATCAAGAAGATAATTTTGAAGGTGGAGTACTTTTTGCTATTTGTATCCTTCCTTCCTTCCTTCCTTCCTTCCTTCCTTCCTTCCTTCCACCAATCCTCCCTCCTGTTTTTCCTTTCCTTTCCTTTCCTTTCTTTTCCTTTCCTTTCCTTCTTTCCTTTCCTTTCCTTCTTTCCTTTCCTTTCCTTTCTTCCTTTCCTTCCTTCCTTCCTCCCTTCCTTCCTCCAATCCTCCCTCCCTCCCTCCCTTTCCTTTCCTTTCCTTTCCTTTCCTTTCCTTTCCTTTCCTTTCCTTTCCTTTCCTTTCCTTTCCTTCCTTCCTCCCTCCCTCCCTTGTTCGTTGCCTTTCTTCCCTTCCTCTCGCCCTCTCTTCCTTCCCTCCTTCCTCCCTTCCTCCCTCTTTCCTTGCCCTTTCTTCCTGAATCTCTCCCTCCCTCCAACCGTGGTAGAAGGAGCAACCACCCAGCCAAACCGGAAAGAATCATCCCAACAGACTTTGTTGAATATTAGTTCCTGATGCTGAACAGGGCAAAGGTTTCTCCACCAAGATTCACTCCCAACTGAACCCTGGGAAGATGCTACAATAGTCAGAGCATCATGAGTTATACCTGTTTTTCCTTCCTCCCTTGGCAGAGTTACAATCAGTAACACCAATAAGAAGGCTTGGAAATCTCAGCTTTGTACAGTGCTGGCGATTTTATATCCAATATCTTGGAAATGCTGCTGTCTACAAGCATCGACATTCCTGGGAAAGGGAAGGAAAAGGAATGGTGTAAACAGGAGTTAGCAGGAGCAATGATCTATACATTGCATTGTTGTGGGGTGTTGCCCGTCGCCAGCCTATAAATAGGACTGGCAGAGTGGGCAGAGCAGTAGGCCCAGCATGAAGGAAATGTTTGTCCAGGCAGTTGGCAGTGGGGTGAAAAGAGATCCTTTGGGTCTGGAGCATGAAATAGTTGTGTAGGAGAAGAGACGGTCCATTAATAAACCTTATTGACTTGGTCCTACTGCAGTTGCTGTATTCGTTGGTTCCATTTTCTGTTGGCCATAGTTGGTTTCACTATAGTTTGCTAAATAAGCCCTAGTTACTGAGCCGAAACACAATGCAAAGCCATAAACCATGGCTTACAAACTGGCTGGGTTTACTCAACACGGCAAGCCAAAGCCAAGCAACCATTGTGTGACTTAGGACAATAGGCAAATCAGTTGTTTGGACCAATTCACATAATGTTGCACAAGTCATGGTGTCCATACTCATACTTGTTGCCTCCATCACAGATATCTCCCAGAGGAGCCTTCATTTGTCAAAAATCCTACCCCATCTTCCTAGCTAAGATGTGAGGATGACACCTCCCCCCCCAACTGCCATTTCCAGACATGGGTGGACTCCAACACCCATCATTTCTTACTATTGTCATATTTAGACTAGCAGCGGCTCAATGCCAGGTGGAGTTTGAAGTTTGACAATGTTACAAGGTCCATAAGTTCCTCATCCAACATAAAAGGGCTCAGATTTATATTGTCCATTTCAAATTTACTGGCTTTCGATCCATGCTGGAGGTTTAGACTCCATACGGCGAGTAGATCTCTCATCTCCCATGTTCTAACTGCCTCACTTCTGATGAGAAGAAATCTTCTAAGCCAGACAGTCCATGGAAGGGAAGAATTTGCACACGGAAATTTCCCAGCGTAGCTTACTTATGGAAATCTCCACTTATTGGCAATTATGGAAAGGTCACTATCTGGTTCTAGAGATCCACTGTCAGAGATCTACTGACAGTCCTGGGCTTTCAGGACCAATAATTTGCCTCCAGAAGTTGTGAATGCTCCAACACTGGAAGTTTTCAAGAAGAGATTGGACAACCATTTGTCTGAAATGGTAAAGGGTTTCCTGCCTAAGGAGGGGGTTGGACTAGAAGACCTCCAAGGTCTCTTCCAACTCTGTTATTCTATATTCTAAATATCTCTTAAGAGATTTGATTTAGTAGCTGGAGCAGTGGGGTTGTGCAATCAGCCAGAACACACAGTTATATGGGTAGTCCTTGCCTTACGAACACAACTGAGTCCAAGATTTCTCTCATTAAGTGAGACAGTTGTGAAGTGAGTGTTTCATGACTTTTCTTGCCACGGTTATTAAGTGAGTCACTGCAGTCGACCAGTCAGCAACCTGGTTGTTAAGTGAATCTGGCTTCCCCATTGACTTTGCTGGTCAGAAGGTTGCCAAAGGTGGATCACACGACCCCGGGACTCTGCGACCGTCATAAATACAAGTCAGTTGCCAAGCATCTGAACTTTGATCACGTGACTATGGTGTTGTAACTTTGAACGGTCACTAAACAAACCATTGTAAGTCGAGGACTACCTGTGACTGATTGGTTGGAGAGGTTCTGGCTCCTGCCTGAGGTACTCTATGCTGTGATTGGTTGCCAGGGGTAAAAGGGAGCGCTACCTTGTTTCCCGCCTTGTGTGCTCTGTGATTTACCTCAGGAATGATGTTCCTGTGTTGATTTACCTCACGATGCTCCAGTTTGCCTGACTGTCTTGCATACGGCAAATATGTTTATTTATGTAAAACCACAAGTTCGTGTCAACGTCTGTGACTTCATTTGGACAATTTGCGCAATTCCCTGACAGAGTCATATGTCTTCGTGCCACCAGCCTTCTTCTTCTGCCCTGCACAAGTTAGATAGCCTCCTGCCTCCATTAAAGCTATCAAGATAGGAGAAACATCTTAGCAGTCCCAACTGGTGGATGGGCAGATTTACAGATTAACAGAGTTGGAAGGGACCTTGTAGGTCATCTAGTCCAACCCCCCGCCCAAGCAGGAGACCCTACACCACTTCATCGTACCACTATTGTTTCACATTCCTATCTAGAAATAATGAGATCAACACTTTAAAATGTTGAACCTAGCTAAATTTAGACTTACTGAAAGTTTTTGGATACGGAAGGAGAGAGTCAGGAAATGTCAAGCCACATATTATTTTAACATTCTCAGTTACCATTTTAAAATTCTGAATCCTATAATCGCATATAGATAGATTAACAGAGTTGGAAGGGACCTTGTAGGTCATCTAGTCCAACCCCCCACCCAAGCAGGAGACCCTACACCATTTCTGACAAATGGCAGTCCAGTCTCTTCTTGAAAGCTTCCAGTGATGAAGCTCCTACCACTTCCGAAGGCAACTTCTGTCCCATGGGTTGATTATTCTCACTGTCAGAAAATTTGTCTTTATTTACATGTTGAATCTCTCCTTGTTCAGCTTCCATTCATTATTCCTTGTCTGGCCGTCAGGTGCCTTGGAAAATAGCTTGACCCCCTCCTCTCTGTGGCAGCCCCTCAAATACTGGATCACTGCTATCATATCTTCCCTGTCCTTCTCTTCACTAGACTAGCCATGCCCAGTTCCTGCAACCGTTCATCGTATGTTTTAGCCTCCAGTCCCCTAATCATCCTGGTTGCTCTTCTCTGCACTCTCTCTAGAGTCTCAACATCATATTTGTTTGAATATTTGTCACCTTCTTCACAATTGTGAAAAGTAGGGGAAAGGATGGGAGCATCTGGCCTACCATGCGGAGCTATGACAGGGTAATAGAAAGGAATCTGTTGTAAAATCCAATCAGGCCAAATCACTCAAGCTTGGCCAAAGATGATATTCCAGAATCTTAATTCAATTAAGCAATGAATTGACTAAAACCCAGAGGGAGAGGCTCATAAAAGTCTTCCAGAGCCAAGCAAGCGCTACATTTACGTAAGATCTTTATTAATGATCTAGGAAACAAGTATAAACAACCCATTAATTCCGTTTCATAGTTTTTGCCCAAACAGGAGCCACCACAGTTGTTGATTCATTCAAAATAAAAAATAAAAAAAAGAGGTCAGGCTTTCAAGTAGGAATGAGCAAATCTCCAAGCAGGTCCCTAGGCTGGATCAAAGGCCCTGGTTGCCTAGTGTGAATTGTGGGTATTTGTGAAAGAAGCAATCCTTGTGAAAATTGGGGCTCCAGCAGAAAGCTTGCTAGATTGAAGGAAAGCCAACTGCAAAAGCAGTCGTTGTACAATGCAAACCCACTCAGAAATTTCACTCCAAAGCATGAAACCAGAAGCATGGCTTAAGGACCCTCAAAGTCAGGGATAGGCAATTAATTTAAGTTTTCCGTGCAAAACTGGAACTGTTGTGGGGGCCCAAACCAAGAGGGCTGTGAAAGTGCACAAACGCACCTATATAAATTGGCCGGGGGGGGGAATATAGCAGTCGCTCTCAAAATAAAAGCAATGCAGTTATATGGCATGCATTTATTTAGATTTGATTTCTAATTTCCAATTGACCTCATGCGGGCCGGACAGGAACAGCCCAAAGGTTGGTTTCAGCAGGTTCTGACCAGTCCTGGAGAACCGGTAGTGGAAATTTTGAGTAGTTCAGAGAACCGGTAGCAGAAATTTTGAGTGGTTCGGAGAACCGGTAGCGGAAATTTTGAGTAGTTCGGAGAACCGGTAAATACCACCTCTGACTGGCCCCACCCCCATCTATTTTCTGCCTCCCGAGTCCCAGCTGATCAGGAGGACATGGGGATTTTGCAGTAACCTTCCCCTGGAGTGGGGAGGGAATGTGGATTTTGCAGTATCCTTCCCCTGCCACGCCCACCAAGCCAAGCCACGCCCACCAAGCCACACCCACAGAACCGGTAGTAAAAAAAATTGAAACCCACCACTGGAACAGCCAATGGGCTGGCTATGGCCCAGGAGCCCTAAAATGCCCAGTTCTTCTCAAGGTGGATTTACAGAAAGATCTGGTGATCGGCCACATACATCTGTGTTACAAATAGCTCTTGGAAATGAAGATTGCCATTTATGTGATGGGTGCTCCATTACTAGAAGTTTTCAAGAAGAGACCGGACTGCTTATCAATGGGTAGAAGGAAGATATCTACCATATCTATCTCTTCCACAGGCTGAAGAGATATTCCACACTCCCAAAGCAGTGAAAGAGGAACTGGACAAAACACACAACTGGTCCGTGATTTTTCAAGAGCAAATCCACCAGATCCAGATTACAAGTTGGCCTTCAAGTTTTAAGTCCGATTCTTCTTCTCTGCATCGTGAAGCATCTTCCTGTCCCCCATGAAAACAGGAACGAGGTCAACCACTCCCTTGGAGGCCCAAATGAATTGGGGAGAGAAAGAAAAGAGAAAGAAAGTGTTATGTGCCTTTGAGGAGAGAAATGGGGAGGAATTGACGTTCCCTTTAAGAGGGGAACTCATCTGTAATATGAGAGGTGCCTGCTTTAGCCCAGCCTGCTTGTGACTGCTGAGGAAATTCAGATTGTCCCTCCCTGTCCCAGCAGCAAGTTTATTAAATATAGTAGTAGCTGAAAACTCAATTGGAAACAGACAGCCTCTGTTTCTAACGCCTGACTCACCCACTTGATCCTTCTCGGGGTGAGAGGAATGATCTGAAGCCACTGGCCACAGTTGTAGGCAATATCATGGCATCTAGACTTCCTCGAGGGACGTGGGCTTGCTGGCCAATTTTCCAACTTCTGCTACATCTTCTTCCTATCTACGCCGATCCAGCATCAGGAGGTAAGTCATCCTTCCCCCTTTCCTTATCGTTTCTTCTTCTGGATTTGGGTTCTTGCTTTGCAGGGGACGAAAAGCAATGATGATGGAGCTTTAGCCAAAGAAAAGTACGAGCAGAATTCACATGTCAAGCCAAGTTAATACATTGGAGGGTAGAAGGTTTGCATCCTTAAGGGACAGAGAGAGGCGGACACTTGTCTGACAGCCTCACAAGGAAAGGGATGGGGCAAGGAGTGATCCAGAAATTTGAAGAGATATACGGGTTTGGGGGGGGGGTAACCTTCCAGCTAGAACTTTTGGAATTTTCAAGCACAATGTTTGGTGATCTTTAGGAAAAAAAACCATCTTCCGGATTGTACTTAAATTCAAATTTTCAAGTAGCAGAAAGAGCAGCCTTCTTAAAGGCAGACTCCGTTGAGTAGATGGAATCAGAGATCTGTTGAAGATGAGGGCTACAAGAGCACCAACCTGAGGTGGACATCTCAACTATCTGAGATGTGGACTCAGATATCCTCAAGGTCCCAGTTTACAGCAATTACAAGTTGGGTGCATGCTAAGCTACGAAATGAGTCTCATTAGCGGAAGGGTGAGAGGACTTGGCCTCACTTTATCTTTTTATGGGAGATTAGAAATGAACGCAGTCTGAAGGTCATGGTTCTACCTAGCAAGTTATGGGATTTGAGATACCATCCGTATCTTCTTCAGATCTTCTTACAGAGGGCACAGCAAAGTCCTCAGCCCTCTTTTCCTTTGCTGAGATTGCTCTGAGGACATCACTTCTTAGAGGGTAAGAAGAACCATCGAGATGTTGAGTGCCAATTACTGAATGCAAACAGGGTAGAATCTAAGCATACCATCTGCCTAGTTGCTTGAATCTAGCTGAATATTAGGTGATGAATAATGTTTCTTGACATACAAGGAATCCTAGGTCTCTAAAAATTTGAACTGCTGATTGTTCTACCATGCAGAGAAACTGCTTTTCCACCGTGGAGCTAGTCAGCAGTTACTTGAAAAGAAGCATGACCTTAGATTTCATTATTATCAAGAGGAAACTGAAAATGTTATGGACCCAATAAAGGCTGTGAAGTTAAAAGGAAGCTGTATGTTAACTGCAGACCTCGTGAAGCACCGATTCATCACTGCTGCCCATTTACGACGCCATGTGCTTCTTGCCCTTATATAGCAGAAGTATTTTGCCCTTATTTTATTTATCTTTCCAATTGGAATATGCTAGGAGAAATAAATGCATCTATTTTTATTTCGTTGGGTTGGCCTAGGTTCCAAAAAATGACATGCCGTGCATGCATCCTTTATTTGCTCATGAGAAGGAAGTTTCTGATGCCCTTTGCCTTCACAAACTGGTTGCCTAGAAAACAAATCAGCTTTGAGTTGAACTCCCATGTATGAAAGGGAAGTCATCCAGCTGGCTAGACTGAAAGAAACACTGATTTACATGATCCTAGTTGGCTAATGCCAAACAAAGACTTTGAGGTCTATTGCACCTCAAAGTCTTCTTTTGGCATTAACCAACTAGGATCATGTACTAGTATCAACCAACTAGAGACAAGAGGAAAGGAAACGGGATGCTGAAGATGTGGAGAATGAGTGGAACTTTTAGGGAGAATAGGTTCCTTTTAGGAAAACCCTAAACTTTTAGGAAAATCTGATTCAGGAGAATCAGACATTTGAATAAAAAGGCTTGATCAGAGAGAAGAAATCTCATGGTTCTTAAAATTAGGAAGGGCTGATTGATTGATTGATTGATTGATTGATTGATTGATGAAGGAAACAAATATTATGGATGTTGGTCAAAGGTCACTAAAGGTCACTCTTTTAGGGTCTAAGACTGAGAAGGGGATATGGTTTAATTACCCAAGCCACAACGCACAATTCCAAAATTATGTAGCTAGGACTATTTGCTTAAAAATAACTTTTGTATCAAATGTCTGCTACTGATGATCAACCTGAAAATGTCCACATTGTTCTGATCCCCAACTCCAGCCTCCCTCATCACCGACCATATAGTGACTACATGGAAATCACAATAGTGTAACATTTAGAAGTCCTTACATTCTCCACCCATAACCTTAGAAATAATCCCTCCATAGGTTTACTTTGTGCCTACTGTGCATGCTCCACCATTGATGGTATCAGGGACCTTTCATGACACTTAAAGCAGGAGGCCACCAAAGATCACGATGGTTTAGAATGAGAGGAGTTGAAGTCAAACGCATTGGGGGAAAGCTACTTTCCCCATTTTTCCATAAATATCTTGTGTATGTCTGCAGACTTTGGGCTCCTTGGAGCCTACTGAAATATTCCCCCGTTTATGGAGTGGTGCCACTTTGGCTGGAGCAACCAGGGAGTGCCCAACCCACATCCTAGAAATAGAGAAAATCCTGCCAATGAATCCGTCTCTTTGGAATCTGCCTGTTTTTTGAAAGTGAAGTCAGGTGATGCCATCTAGGTGGGGAACCGATCCCGAAGAATGAACAGTTACTTTCATTCTGCAAGATAAACAAGCATGCAGAATGCCAACCAATTTCCAGAGCGTGTTGACCACATTTTATCCACTGGGTGGTTTCTATAACTTGGCCCTATAAATCTTTGGCAGTTCTCCCTCGTTTGTTCCACTGTCTTTTCTATTTCATCCTTATCCTTGCTAGGACAGCCCTCTAAATCATTAAGGAGAGAGCCTTATCCATTTGGATCCAACGTAAGGCTGGATTCTTCTGACCATCCAAAAGGTCCCTCAGCTTCCCACTGGCTCTTGCTTGAATATTTTGTTGCAGGAGAATACAGAATAACAGAGTTGGAAGGGACCTTGGAGGTCTTCAAGTCCAACCCACTGCTGGAGCAGGAAACCCAGTGGTGAAATCCAATTTTTTTTTACTATCGGTTCTGTGGGCGTGGCTTGGTGGGCATGGTGTGCTTGGTGGGCGTGGCTTGGTGGGTGTGGCAGGGGAAGGATACTGCAAAATCTCCATTCCCACTCCACTCTGGGGCCAGCCAGAGGTAGTATTTGCCGGTTCTCCGAACTACTCAAAATTTCCGCTACCGGTTCTCCAGAACCTGTCAGAACCTGCTGGATTTCACCCCTGAGGAAACTTTATACCATTTCAGACAAATGTTGTCCAATTTCTTCTTAAAAACCTCCAGTGATGGAGCACCCACTAATTTCTGGAGGCAAGCCACTCCACTGATTATTTTTTCTCACTGATTTCTCCCCAATTCTAGGTTGGAATTCTTAATTCTAGGTTGGACTCCTAGGTTAGAATTCTCCTTAATTTATATCTCCCACTTTGTTCCTTTATTTCCTCTTCCCCACCTATGAAGGAGGATCAGGTCTGCAAGATAGAGAACTCTTCAATCGGCCTTGGATTTGCTGAAAGCCAGATTATTTTTTCCAACATCACACCCCTACATTGGAAATTACTGAGTTTCTTTTGTCGGTACCTGTCATGAATAATTTTTTCCATTATTGTTCATGCTTGTTCTGGCATCATCCATTGATCATGCTTTCTGTAAAACGCACAGATTTGAATTTTTTTAAAATGATGATGGCGAGATGGTATTTCAGTTTATAGCCACATGTTGAACTGCGCTTTGTAGCTAAGAGGTGGAAAAAATTACCCAGAGACAGCAGAAGTAGTTGGGTTGGTTTTTTTTTGTGTGTGCCCTAGGAAAATTGATTTGATGACTATCAAGAATGGCTGCTTTATGAATTAATAGTCAATATTTGAGTCAGGTACTGCTGAGACATATTGGGTTGGATAGATAAGCTAATCTTCATTGCAGTTCTTAGAGAAACATAGTGGGCCATAAATATTGCGCTTAGATATTTGTATATTTAATGCCTTGAAAGATTTTGTCACTGGCTAATTGCTTAATTGATTGAGCTATTGGATTTGGTATTTTCTGGCATTTAAAAGAATAGAATTAAATTACATATACATGGATTCAAATAGCTTGTTTGCTCATCAGTTTAATGAGCCTGATTAACGGTAATTTATTTTCTCTTGAAAGCTAATGTGGAATTAATAGATTCATTATCGTGGAGAGATCATCAGAAAAACAAAAGAACTGTTTATGTATTTATTATTGGAAAATCAGTAGATCATTAATGTGAGAAACGTTTTCAAGGTAATAACTGTATGATGATAAATACAATTAATTATATTACTTCAGATTAATCAGCCAAATAGCATTATGAAATATTTTACATTACTCTCTAATGTGTGCATTTCTGTACAATTCTTTGACCGATTGTGCTAGTCATTAATTCCAGAGTCTTGCACATCTGTTCTGACACCATATTTCTTATACCATCTGCTGCCAAACCTTTGCATTGAGACAACGGGCCATCGCTGGTTCAGTTCTAATGCTATACTAAAGGTGTGCAATTTCTCAATTTTTCTTCTTTTTCTGCAATCATCTCACCCTTGATCATGTCACCCAAATTCTCTTCTCCTCAAAAGAAATCTTGAAAGCTTCTTCTTCATTCACCAAATGAAGACGCTAAGACTCTTCTCTTTTCCAAGTTTTTTGAACCCAATCAACTTGAACCAGACATAACCCTTGATTATTTCATTGGCTTGATTGTAGCTCTGGCTGTGAAGTTTCATACGAGCACATGGTTTCCAAAAAGAAAAAAGAAAAAAGCTGGATCACCAGACTTGGGTCCAGCAAAACACCAGGGACATTGAGACAATGTTCCTCCTGGCTTTTGAGAAGAAGACAGGGACAGCTTCCAGCTACCTCAAAGAAAGCATTCTTCTCAGGCCTTGCTGTTACACACTATTAGCACATGGAATTGAATGTTCGGGTGTGACTAAAGCTGAAAGGAATGGTAAAATGTAATTATTTTTCTTTGATGCTGTTGTTTGCCATTCTTGACATAAGTTTGGGTTTCCTGCTGCAGCCTATGAGTTTAGACACACTTCGTAGTACAATATCTGAATTCTCAAGATTCCTGATATTTTCCCTGGTTCTTGGACCAATTAGTTGCTCACCCAAAGGAGCCAGGATACTGTATATCCACTGGAACTGATTGATCCTTGCTGTCACTTGCCAATCTGAATTCTACCAGATTAACTCCTCTTCATTCTATTAATTCAGTATCCACTTGCCAGTCCCACCAGGGACACCACCCCAGGGAATCAGCTCCATAACAGGCTAAAACTTTGGCCAGGATTTGTCTGAGAAATTAGCCAAATGATATATATATTTTCTGATGGAGGTCTTCTAGTCCAAACCCTTGCCCAATGCAGAAGACCTTACACCAACTTGGACAAATGGTTAGGGTTAGGGTTAGGTTTGGGGGGGGAACATCCAGTGATGGAGCACCCATAACTCCAGAAGGCAAGCTGTTCCACTGATTAATCATTCTCACTGTCAGGAAATTTCTCCTTATTCCCAGATTGGATCTCCTTTTGATGAGCTTCCACCCATTGCTTCTTGTCCTGCCCTCAAGTGCTTTGGGAAACAAATTGACCCACTCTTCCCTGTGACAGCTCTTCAAGTATTGGAAGATGCTGTCATGTTTCTCCTAATCTTTCTCTTCATTAGATTAGAGACATTACTTAGTTCTCTCAACCATTCATTGTATGCTTTACACTCCAGACCTGATTATCTTAGTTGCTCTTCTCTGCACTTTGCATTTTTTTTTAAAAAAATTCTTCATTGTCTAAACATGTCCAGCTGATCTCAAAGACATGGTTGAGATCACTGATGGTGAAGGCTTTGGGATTTTGATCATTTAGCAAATGGGCATTTCTAGAGGGACTTTACAAACTTGCTTTCCTGTTTCTACAGGCTTCTTGACCTCAAAAGTCAGGACAGCCCCTTGCAACACCCTTGGCAGGGCATCTGGCTGAATTTTCTGTGCTACTTGGAACTATTTGAGCAATTTACTCGTTCTCTCCCTATCCCGTCTGCCCCCACTCTTCACCGCCTCACTTATTTTAAGGCTGCTGTTCTAAAACAGATGGGAAAAGGAACTTCCAGCTGATGGGAACCAGGGGATAAAAAAGAATTGAGTCAGAAGAGGAAAGAACCACCGATATCGTGGGAATCTAAGAGGGTTAGATGTTGATCTCACTCTCATTTTTAGCAACCCAATGTAAATTCATAAGGCCATGTTCCCCACCAAGGTTAAAATGGGTTTAATCCAGGGGTTGGAATCTGTTTTATTTTTGTAGCCTGATTTAAAGTCAGCAGGAAATGCGGTTTCATCAGCAGATAAGGAAGGATGATGTAGATTCTCCAGGAGCCTCTGTCCTTTTTCCCAAAGCTGGATGAATTTTACTCTTCCAAGGGGTCAAAAAATGAGTACAAAGTTTATTTTCTTTCCTTCCCCCCCCCTCACTCAATGGCAAAAATTTTCATTTTGTTGCAGGATGCTTCAGGTTTTGTAAGCTCTTGCCTGCAAAACTTCTCTCCTTCCTGGAAGGCAGCTGAGTAACGCATAAGCTTTAGAAGGAGGGAGGGAGGCAAAGAACTAGACAATGCACAACGTGAAATTCAGAGTGAGTTACGAGCTGAGCTCTAATATCTCCAAAGTTGGGCACAGTTTGGAAATAGTGCAGCCGTGTTTGTAGTCCAGCTTTGTAGCTGCCTGCTTTCCTTGCACCAACTGATGCAAGGAAATCTTATTTATAGATTTTAAATGTAAAGGTATTGCAGTGTTACATTGATTTGTAGAGTGGGGAAGGGTTCTGTTGGGATATCTATCTATCTATCTATCTATCTATCTATCTATCTATCTATCTATCTATCTATCTATCTATCTATCTATCTATCTATCTATCTATCTATCTATCTATCTATCTAATCATCTGTCCACCCATTTCTCTATCTGTCTGTCTCTCTGTCTAGCTGTCTACTATCTGTCTCTCTCTCTATCTCATTGTCTCTCTCTCTGTCTACCTATCTACCTACTTACTCACCCACCGGGGTGAAATCCAGCAGGTTCTGACAGGTTCTGGAGAACCGGTAGCAGAAAATTTGAGTAGTTCAGAGAACTGGCAAATACCACCTCTGGCTGGCCCCAGAGTGGGGTGGGAATGGGGATTTTGCAGTATCCTTCCCCTGCCACGCCCATCAAGCCATGCCCACCAAGCCACACCATGCCCACCAAGCCACGCCCACAGAACCGGTAGTAAAAAAAATTGGATTTCACCACTGCCACCCACCCATCTGTCTGTCTATCTGTCTGACCACCTGTCTAACTACTCATCCATCCATCTATCCATCCATCCATTATCTATCTATATCTATTTACCTATCTATATCTACCGGTATTTACCTGTTTATCTGCATCCAGCCATGCCTTTCAACAGGCTACACTATTTCACACCTCTCAGCTTTCTACTTCCCCTACAAATAGAGTTGTAAAAATGGAAGAAAACATCTAAAAAGCCATTGTTTCACCACTATTACTCAAAGTCTACGAAGGCACATGGATCACCTTTTAAAGACAAAGCAAACTCTTTAGAACTAAATCAGATCTGAGCCTCCATAGGAGAATTACAAACAAGCTTAAAACCAATTATTCTCAAGTCCTGGCAATATTGTTAGAAGTTATATAGCTACGTTTTTGCTATAAATTGGCTGAACAAACATACATTGCAGTAAACCATTATGTGGTTTCCTTGTTTCTGGCTTAGCTTACAGTATAAATCTGGCTATTTGAGTTATAACTATGGTTTATATCTTCACCTTATTTGTGAGCCTAACCAGGTGTGTTTTATTCAACACCCTTGGTTAAGCAATTACTAGCTTGGTACAATATAGGAATTCAGACCCTTAAAAATGACATGTTTTGATTTATATATTGATCAATGATTTGACTGAATTAGTATGCATAGAATAAAAAAAAAATAGGATGTAACAGAGGGTCTTCAAGATAATCTTGCCCAAAGATGTTACCTAGCTGATTTGATCCAAGTTACAAGGCCTGGTTGCTAAATTTCCATACACATGATGCCTAAGCCAAAAACTCACCAAAGCCTGAAGTCTGAATGGGACTGGACTCTTGCAAGCCCAAGGAAAGTTAGATCCTTGATAGATCCAAGTTCCACATTTTGCCGATAGATAATTTCTCCAAGCAAAATAGGGAAAAATGCGGACTTACATCTTAGCTCTAAATGTATTGAAAATACCGGGACTCAAGCACAGAATGAAGATTTTAATTTCTATTAACCCCTTTTTAATAGAACTTCACAGACATAATTGTGATTTAGGGATGAGCATTTCTCCCATATTTGAATATGTACATATTCCTATTTAGTCCAGTTGTACACAAGCTGTATTGCCTCAAGCCAGGTTTAATCAGAAGTGCGCCCAATGAGTTCTAGATCAGTATGATGCCTCTTAACTGGTAAAGCCCTTAAAACCATTTTAATTATCAGTACACCATACCTGCAATATTAAAAAGACAGAAGGGAAAATTTAATGGGGGGGGGGAAGTATCTCTAAGCATTCATACTTTCATCATCTACTCTCAATAGAGATATTAACCTATTCTCCTTCTGTCTTCAGCCCTCCGAAAACTCAGATCTTCAAGCTATTGAAGATATTCTAAAAAAAAAAATGCCATCCAACTCAAAGGGAATTTTTTTTTATATGGAAAATGTGTGTCTGGCAGTTTTAATATGCCCAAACTGCTACGTTTCCCCAGGGTTTGGGTTTAACTTTAGTTAATTGTGGGGGTTTTTTAGAGCAGCCTCTTGAATTTATGATAGAAAGGTGATGAGGAAGGCCACCCTCACTTGAAATGATAGTGATTCATGACACCAACAAGTTTGAAAACTCCTGTTTTATTGGTGTTGCTTTAGCAATAGCAATAGCACTTAGACTTATATACCACTTTACAGTGCTTTACAGACCTCTCTAAGCGGTTCACAGAGTCAGCCTATTGCCCCCAACAATCTGGGTCCTCATTTTACCCACCTCGGAAGGATGGAAGGCTGAGTCCAACCTTGAACCGGTGAGATTTGAACCGCCGAACTGCAGCTAGCAGTCAGCTGAAGTAGCCTGCAGTACTGCACTCTAACCACTCCGCCACCTCGGCTCTTTTTACTTTTGCTTTGAACTGATGGAGCTACTTGTGTGGATTTCAACTTCCGGAATTACCCAGCCGAATATAAGGTAGACCTCAATTTACAACAATTCATCTAGTGACCATTCAAAGTTACAACGGCACTGGAAAAAAGGTGACTTATGACCATTTTTCACACTTACGACTGTTGCAGCATCCTCATGATCTCATAATAAAAATCCAGATGTTTGACTGGTTCATATTTATGACGGTTGCAGTGTCCCAAGGTCACGTGATCCCCGTTTGCAACCTTCTGACAAGCAAAGATGATGGGGAAGCCAGATTCACTCAACAATTGTGTTACTAACTTAACAGCTACAGTGATTCGTTTAACAACTGTGGCAAGAAAGGTTGTAAAATGGAGCAAAACTTGTTTAACAAATTAGCAACAGAAATTTTGGGCTCAAGTTGAGGTCATAAGTTGAGGGCTGCCAATATCTCCTTGCTAGATGCAGAGCACCTACAAGAAATGTCCCATTTAACATTCTAGGTTTCCATAAAGAGCTAATCCTAGAATGTAGCCCACTAAGCCAGAATTGGTGAATTCACTTTCTCAGCCAGTATCTTTCAACCTTGGCAACTTTTAAGAGCCGAGGTGGCGCAGTGGTTAGAGTGCAGTACTGCAGGCTACTTCAGCTGACTGTTTAGCAGTTCAGCGGTTCAAATCTCACCGGCTCAAGGTTGACTCAGCCTTCCATCCTTCTGAGGTGGGTAAAATGAGGACCCAGATTGTTGGGGGCAATATGCTGACTCTGTGAACCGCTTAGAGAGTGCTGTAAAGCACTGTAAAGCGGTATATAAGTCTAAGTGCTATTGCTATTGCTATAAGTATGGTGGCTGGGGAATTCTGGGAGTTGAAGTTGAGGTGTCTTAAAATTGCCAAGATTTGGAAATACAGCTCTAAATGTTTCTAAGTGTAAGGAACCCTCACCCAAATTGTGTCATTTCTATCATTGGAACAATGCCACCATCATCACATGAGCAATGTCACTGTGGCTTCTGATGGATGCCAAAGACAGTTTCCCAGTTTTGTCTCTTTAGGTTTAAGCTGTTGTGTGAATCCAGTTTGCAAACTAGGGTTTGTGACTATTAATGTATCGCCCGCAGGGATGTCCGCAAGATATGGTCCAAAAAAAGGTCAAAACGTTGTAAGTGGACCCCACCAGATTTTTCTAGGCAACCCAGATGTTTCCATTCAATCCCACCACTTCAGCTGTCATTTTGACTTTTTTATAACTGTACCCTGAAGACCCCCCTGGTCATGCAAGCCGGGCCTGTTGTGGTTTATTCCACAGATACAGATAAACCAATATATCTCGGCATGATGGATGAACCTCACCTACGTCAAACCCTAATAAATCACGTGCCGGTTTGGCACCGAGGGCTGTAATTTGATCGCTGCAGCCTTGGAGAGGAGATTGGGGGTGGGATAAACAGGCACAGGAATGGGGTGCTTTGTATTCCTTGCAACCAAAGGCTGCAAGAACAGCCAGGAAACAAGAGCCAAGGGAGATCTATGTTTTTTTTAGTTTTAGGGCACCCTGGAGATTTCCCCAGTCCTCACAACCGTGTCTTCAAATGAATCAGAGTCATCTTCTGTTTCTCTCCTCTCTGCCTTCTTCCCCCCCCCCCCCCGTTCCTTTCCGACTAAGGGAAAGGGTGAATATTTATTTTCAGCTGATGAATACATATTTTCCACTCCTCCTCCCTTCTAAGGCATGATCCGCTCGTTGTAATATATATAATTTTTCAGGACAGCTTGTGCAGTACGGCTGGAAACCACCCCCGAGATATTACAGCACCATTGGCTGCTGGGCAGGATTGGCAAAAGCTGAGAAACAACAGCCCAGAAAGAGAGAGAGAGGTTTTTTTTTTCTCTCCGAGTAGCTGCAGACAAGGAAAACTGCAACTAGATTGGGGAAAGGGGTGGGGTGGGGTGGGGCTGGGCATGTGTGCCCAAAGAATAGGGAGATGCTTTAAAGGGGGGGGGCAGTGAAGACACCCAAGGAACGATTGATGAGTCAGCTTTTCAGAAATGCACTTGCCTGGATTGTATGAAGGGATTAAATCCTTGGGAGAACGAATATTGCAGAGAAGAGCAACTAAGATTATTAGGGGACTGGAGGTTAACATATATGGCGAACGGTTACAGGAATTTGGAATGTCTAGTCTAACGAAGAGAAGGACTAGGGGTGACATGATAGCAGTTTTCCAATATTTGAGGGCTGTCATAGAGAAGAGGGTGTCAAAGCACCTGAGGGCAGGACAAGAAGCAACAGATGGGAACTTATCAAGGAGAGAAGCAATCTAGAACTAAAGAGAAATTTCCTGACAGTTGGAACAATTAATCAGTGCTTGCCTCCAGAAATTGTGAATGCTCCATCACTGGAGGTTTTTAAGAAGAGGCAGGAAAGCCATTTGTCCAGAATGATATAGGGCACTGATGGCGAACCTTTTTTGGCTCGGGTGCCAAAAGGGTGCGCGCGCGTGCCCACACCCATAATGCAATGCCCTCCCCCTGCGCATGCGCACAACCCCCGCTCCCCCCCACGCATGCGCACAGGCCTCACTAAAGCCTCCGGACTTCCTGTAGGCCCGTTGGGCTGTTTTTCGCTCTCCCCAGGGTTCAGGAAAGCCTCCTGAAGCCTGGGGATGGCGAAAAATGGCCCAATGGGCCAATTGGAAGTTCGGAAACGAAACGGAAGTGGAGCTGCCCTACTACTTATCTTCAGATAGTTGCAGCCAGGCCTCCCACACCTCGGCCCATTTCTTTTGCTGCAGCTGGCAAGGCTTTCCTGAAGGCCTCTGTAACCGATAACAGGGCTCCGGATCAATCTGGATCTCTGTTATCGGCTGCAGAGGCCTTCAGGAAAGCCTTGCTGCAGAAGAAATGGGCCGAGGTGTGCGAAGCCTGGCTGCAACTGTCCAAAGCCGAAGAAGTTCCTGAAAACCTCTGATAGCGAAAAGGAGGCTGAGGGTGACGCACACAAGTGAACTTCCGGTTGAGCCGTTGGGCCGTTTTCACCACCCCTAGACTTCAGGGGGCTTTCCTGAAGCCTGGGGAGAGCAAAAACGGCCGAAAAGAAGGCCGAAAATCAGCTGGTCAACACAGGCATGAGCGATGGAGCTGACATAGGGCAATGCCTCGCGTGCCCTCAGATATGGCTCCACATGCCACCTGTGGCATGCGTGCCATAGGTTCGCCATCACTGATATAGGGTCTGCTGCTTGAGTAGGGGGTTGGATTAGGAGACCACCAAGGTCCCTCCCAACTCTGTTATTCTGTTATTGTTTGTGTTATTTCATATTGTACCTGAATTGAATTGAGATTCATTTGTGGTGCAATCCAGAAGACTATGTGAAAGGAGCAGTGGTGAAATTCAATTTTTTTCCCTACCGGTTCTGTGGGCGTGGCTTGGTGGGCATGGCTTGGTGGGGGGTCATGTGACTGAGTGGGCATGGCCAACTTGACGTCACTCACGGCAAGGTGGGGCGGCACCACCCCACCAAGCCACGCCCACCAAGCCACGCCCACAGAAGCGACAGAAAAGTTCGGCCAACTCTTCTAGCGTTCAACCTGGCTGCTTCTCGCCTCCTTCTCATGTTTGCTCTGTGTGTGAGCCCGAGAAGGAGGCGAGAAGCAGCCACATTGAATGCTGCAGGAGAGAGAAGCCAAACTTTTCTCCCTCCCTTCACAGCGGAGCTGCTCAGAAGGCAGCTCCTGCAGCCGCCTGTCCCTTTATGGTCCCCCCCTCCCCCCGCATCGAAGTACCTTAAAGACTGCGGCCGGCGGCAGTCGTTTTCGGCTGCCTTCTGAGCAGCTCCGTTGTGACACGGTCCCTCCGGCTGCTGCCATTTTCCTGGCCAGGTCCGGCCGCAAGCGGCAGCAGCAGGCAATGGCCCCTGCACGGCTGGCACGAGCAGGGTGGCGATGGCGACGACAGTCATGGAACTGACCATCGCCACCATCGCCGCCCTGTTTGCACCGGCCGTGCACGCGCACTCCATTGCCTGCCGCTGCTGCTTGCGGCCGGACCCAGCCAGGAGAACGGCAGCACCGGAGCTGCTCAGAAGGCAGCAGAAAATGACCAGCAGCCGAAAATGACCACCACCGGCTGGGAGGCTTCTCAGCACGAAAGGCGGCCGAGCCTCACCGTGTCCCCACCACCACCAAGGCATGAAGGTAGGTGAGCGAGGCAGAGGGCGAGCAAGCGGTGAGCGGACAGCGGCTCCGGGGCAAGGCCAGAACCAGGGAATGGCGCATTCCCCAACCCGGCCGAGGCGGGCGGCGAGCAGGCGGTGGCTCCGGGGCAAGGCTAGAGCTGGGGAATGATGCATTCCCCGACCCAGCCGAGGCAGGCGGCGAGTGGGTGATGGCTCTGGGCCCTCGGGGAATGGTGCGTCCCTGGGCCCCGGCCCCTGACCCAAGGCGAAGGGCGAGCGGGTGGCATGCATTGCTTACCTTTGGTGAGCTGAGCTAAGCAGGCGAGGTGACTGACAAGGCGATTAGCTGGGCCACATGGCGAAGGCAACATATATAGGGTGGGGTGGGGGGTTGGCGGGGCGACCGGCGAGCAGCCGGAAGGGGAGAATGGCCGGAAGGGGCGAGCGGTGACCAGGCGGGCGTGGGTGGGGCCAACCAGGGGTGGTTTTTACCGGTTCGGTAAACCAAGTCAAATCGCCCCTACCGGTTCGCCCGAACCAGTCCTAACCGGTCGAATACCACCCCCAGAAAGGAGGCTTCAAAAAAAGTAACCACAAACTACAAAGGGACCATTCTCATTCTTTGGTCAACCACAACATGATCTAACACCTCACTGGGGGAACAAGAATACACACATTATTCCACAATTGACATTTACATCTGTTTCCTTCACAATAGGAAACAAAAGGGGCATTAGATAGGAGGTCAGCAATTCAAAAAAGTCCTTCAGTTGGGACACCATGCAGTGGAAGCCTTTTGTTGGGTTTTTTGGGGAGCATGGTTGCTTTTCTGCAGAAATCTTGTGACCGGGTTAGGGAACATCATCAGGGTATCTTTCAAGCCAGTGAGATGTTTCTTCAAAACTTACAAGATCCTGTTAAAATGGATTAAGAATGAGAATCCTTTTAATCTTGTTGCATCAGTTAAGAGCCCAATAAAATATATCCATTGTCGTCTCATTTTTAATTGCCAAGTTCAAAGAAGACCCTCAAAGAGACTTGAACTAAATGAGGACAAGAAGATGGCATGTGACATGTGAGACTTGCAGCTTCTTGTTACCAAAAAGCCAAGTCCCAAAGGTGATTTTTCAAAAGGTAACTGGACTTCCTTTGTTTTTCCTGAAGACGTTTCGCTTCTCATCCAAGAAGCTTCTTCAGTTCTTCAGAAAGGAAATGTCTTCAAGGAAAACCAAGAAAGTCCAGTTGCCTTTTGAAAAAGTACCTTTGGGACAACCAGGACCTGGATGACTGAGAATCTCCATAGACAAAATCCAACAAGACTATGCTTTCTCAATTCTAGTTGACCAAATTTGTGAGAATTAACTGTTAAGGAATTGTGCAGTCCAAATAACAGTCCGAATCATACACGTTCTATCGGTATTCAGAAGTACAGCGGTCTTCTTACCAGTCTTTCTTTGTCTTAATCATCAAACAAAGATTCTCTCCTATCACAGATAGTTAGCTACACACAGAGCTTAATTGCAGACACGAAGTCACTCATCAATGAATCAGCAAAAGCGAGAGAGAGCCCTAACCATGTTCTCTAGCTCCCTCTTATGGCCGTTACTGCCAGTCAGACTGCACCAATGCATTTAAAGCAATATTACATATATTACATTAAACAGTGATTTGTGGCTTGTTTATATTAACCAACCCAACCGTTTGGACAGAGTCCTAACATTAACTACACAAAATGAACTCTGTTCAGGATTCCCTTATCCAGCCACCCACTCCCCCTAAATAAGAGCCCCCCCCCCGATGCCTCATTTCTTTTAAATTATTATTTGGCCCTGCACAACAAATAAAGAATCTGGGGAGGCCTTCGGGGAGAGATTGAAGATGATGCGTGCTACATCAGCAAAAGGAAGCCGGCTGCCAAGAAACGGAGTGTATTAATTAAAAACAGATCTTTCCTTGCCAACAGACTAAACCTAGGAATGAGATAGTGTGTCCCTCTCTGCCTTTGGGAGCAAGGAAGCTCCCCAAGGAACGTGCCCGTTCTCTTCTCTGCTTGCTTTTCTAAAAACAAGGATGTCGGTGGTCTTTTTTTATGCATCCTGTCCCACAGAATTTCAGGGATGCTGGTGTCATTTCCTCTGAGAACCGAGGCGGGGGCTGGTTGAAAAGAAGGCTGTGTTGGCTGAGAGAGAAGAAGGTGGGCCGGCAGAATGGAGAAGACAAGGCTCTGGTTCTGCCTTTGTTTCCACAACCTTCACCGCTTCTAAAACTATCTTGGGGTAGGTTGAGGAGAGCCATCATTTACGCCTTCCGTACCTTGTTCTCACATGGAAAAGAAAGCTGGGTTGTATATTTGGGTCCTGAAAACTTGGCAAGTGCCTCTCCTGTACAAAACCACGGGAGGAAAGAAGCTCTCGGTTTTTCAGGTGGGGTGGAAGAAAAGGAAAACCTCTGTCAACCTACCTCACTACCTGACTCTGTGGTTACATCCCCAAAATTTTAACCTTAAACTGTCCACTGTTGACCTCACCCCATTCCTAAGAGGTCTGTAAGGGGCGGGCATAAGCGCACCAGCGTGCCTACCGTCCCTGTCCAAATGTTCCCTTTTATTTGTACCCATTTTATGTATTCAAATAATGTTATACTTATGTATATTATCAAATACGTACTTGACAAAATGAATGAATGAATGAATGAATGAATGAATGAATGAATGAATGAATGAATAAATAAATAAATAAATAAATAAATAAATAAATAAATAAATAAATAAATATAAAAAAAACCTCTGTCAGCCTCTTTTCAGAAGATAGTTTTGATGGTCTAAATGTGTTTTCTTCTAAGTAGAGCAATTATTTTTAAGAAAATGAGCGTTTATGTTCATCCTAGGGGGAAAGTGCTAGAAGGGAATGGAGAAAAGAGAGGAGGAGGAGGAGGAAGAGGAGGACGACGACTGTGGGGTCCTTGGGGCTCTCTGAACTTGGTTGTTTTCTTGGAGATGTTTCATGATCCAACTAGGTAACATCATCAGTGATAGAAGGAAGTGGGATTTGCTTTCATTTTATATACAAGTAACTTGGTCTGTCAGTGTTCTGGTGGTTCCTTGATTAGCCTGTTGTCTACTAGGTATTCACTTGTTTGTCTGAGCTGACAGTTCCTTGATTGGGATGTAGTTTACTGCTTGATTGTTGGTCTAGTGTTAATCTTACACCTAGCACTGATGATGTAACCTGGTCAGGTAATGAAAAGTCTGTAAGAAAACAACCAAGCTCAGAGAGCACCAAGGACCCCACAGATATTATAGTAATGGGAAGGAGTAAAGGAAGAGGCATTTTCCTCTTGTGTCCAGAAGGTATGCCTCTTGAGAAAGGATCCTTCCCACAGCATCTCTATGCACTAGTTTAAAAAAAATATATATATGAAAGAGGCACACTTGCTTTTTAAGGCTATTAAAGCCATGTGCAGATGTATGCTGATTTCATTCATAGATTCACCAAGTAGAAAGCACTCAGCTCGGAAGATAATTGAGCTAAAGCTTTTTTAACTGGGCTGAAACCTACTCTAAAGGTCATCCAAGAGAATTTAACTTCAAATAAGGACCTGTGGGATTTTGTCACTTTAGGAAAACACTTTAATGTTTCAGCTATCCCGCAATTCCATGGAGGTCTGGGCTTTTCGGTAGTAATTTGCAGCCATTTCTTTCCTCATTTGTGATGAGAGTGGTGTATCTCCCACAATCAGTGAGAAGGAGCTGGAACTTCATGGCATGGCAGAGAGTTTAGAGGCCGAAGGCCCAGTTTTCATTGTTTCTAGAGATCTATGGTATAGCCACATCTGGAATGGCAGTTCTGGTTACCATATTTGAAGTGGACTCAGCAATCAAAACCCAACCAAATGTCTTTCTTATGTGTAGATCAGTAGTGGGTTCTAAAACCCTTTGTTACCGGTTCATGCGCACGCTCGTGCGTGCGCGCGACGCTTCTGCGCAGAAGCGTCACGGGCGGGTGGGCAGAGCGTCACGGGCAGGTGGGCGGAGCGTCACGGGCGGGTGGGCGGAGCGTCCCACTGCTGGCGCTACCGGTTCTTAGAACCGGGCCAAACCGGGAGCAACCCACCGCTGGTATAGATGCAGAAAAAGGAGGGAGGAGGAGGAGGAGGAGAAGGAGAAGGAGGAGAAGGAGGAGAAGGAGGAGAAGGAGGAGAAGGAGAAGGATCTGTGGAATTCTTTGCCATAAGATGTGGTGCTCTCACTAACCCAGATTGTATTAATGTGAGATTAGATAAACTCATGGAGAATGGGGAATCAGAGCTATTTGTCCCCTCAAATTCCAAGCAAGAGGAACATCTCCAACTTCTGCTTGTGAGCCCCCCCTCCCCCCAAAAAAAGTCTGCTAAGAAACAAAATGCTAGACTAACATAGCCCTTGGCCTGATCCCGCTGGTCTCTCCTTATGTTCTAGACATCTCCAAATAGGGCCATTGTTAGCATCTTCAAATAGATCTGGCAACCAGGCCTGATCTCCATCGACTGAGTCAGCTCGAGGGGACCAAAACAGCTTCCTGTGTTCCTAATTTAAAGCAGCTCTGTGTTCAGAACATTAAGGACTGCAGTCCTACATTATTTTTAGGGGTAGACCATAATGATTTCGTGGTAAGGGTGGGCGCCAGCTTTGCCCACAGAAGTTCTATCCTGGGCAATTCCGAAGAGAGCTGGCCAAGATGGGAACTGTTGATCATTACAAAGAGAGGGCTGAAACTTTGGCTCAGAAAAGTTCTCAGTAGTCCTAATACATAAACGTCCTGGGTTCCTACATTATACTAAGACATGGCTTAATCTTGGCTTATTGAACAAACCAGTGGTGGCTGAGTTGGCACAGTACAATACCCTAAGCCGTGGCTTACAGGGCAGAATTGTTGGGTTGACAGATTATCTTACATCAATGCCAAAAATCACAGTATGACATGGGGTACAACTACAGGCATTGACAGACCAGGCATAAGGTTGATGAATGAACAGCTAAAGGAACTGGGAATGTCTAGTCTAATGAAGAGAAGGACTAGGGGTGACTTGATAGCAGTCTTCCACTATTTGAACGGCTGTCGCAGAGAAGAGGGGACAACCTATTCTCCAAAGCCCAGAGGGCAGGACAAGAAGCATTGGGTGGAAGCTCATCAGATGGAGATCCAGTCTGGAACCAAGGAGGAAATTTCTTCATAGTGAGAACAATTTGTTAATGGAACAGCTTGCCTCCCAGTGCTGTGGTTCTCCATCGCTGGAGGTTGTCAAGAAAAGATTGAACAACCAATTACCCAGGATGGTATAACGTCTCCTATATATAGTATAGGGACTAGAAGACCTCCAAGGTCCCTTCCAACCCTATGAGTCTATGAATTTTTGATGCTGCAACTTGCAAGGACAGGAAATGTTATTCAATAACCTTAAGGCACTTTCTGGAACTATAACCCCCTACAAAAAAGTTGTGAGGACACTCAAGGAGCTGTACATCCCTTCAAAATTTACTCCACGATTGACCATTGCTGCCTTGCCCACCTCATGGCCTTCTGTGGCTTACAGAGATAGCTGCCAAAATTGGGTAGGAGGGCATGAAGAGTCCCTGACCCAACAGCACAGCACACCCACCAGAGACCAGCCTCAAGTACAATACATAATGTCTTTCTAGATCAGGGGTCTCCAACCTTGGCAACTTTAAGACTTGTGGACTTCAACTCCCAGAATTCCTCAGCCAGCAAAGCTGGCTGAGGAACTCTGGGAGTTGAAGTCCACAAGTCTTAAAGTTGCCAAGGTTGGAGACCCCTGTTCTAGATGACATTACAGGATAAGAAATTCCACCAGAAATAAGAAGGGATGACATGGGAAGGAAGAAATAATGGCGCTGGACACACCTCAAGTGCAAACTTTACAACGGGGAGACCAGCTGAGTTCTGGATTGCACAGTAGAGACTTAATAATAAGTTGGCTTTCCACACCTGCCAATGTTTCACTATTAATAGCTGTGAGTCATGCTTTTCCTTTCTTTATTTTGCTTTTTTTTTTCCCTTCCATGCCAAATGGAGTTTGCTGGTCCTCCATCAGAGGCCCTTCTGGTCTTCCCACAGTTGTCTCAAGGCCAAGAGATCCCCCAGGAACCTTCCAAGGGGAGGTTCAATAAGCAAGTTGGTGGCCTGCCAGCAGCTGCATTGGATGAAGAGAGAGGGAGCAGATTCCTAGGAGAAATTCAGCAACGGGATCTGCAAGCAATTGATTTTTTCAGCCCACACAATCTGTCCTCTGGGTTTGTGAGCAATGCACAGGGGGTGAAATCCAGCAGGTTCTGACAGGTTCTGGAGAACCGGTAGCGGAAATTTTGAGTAGTTCAGAGAACCGGCAAATACCACCTCTGGCTGGCCTGGGAATGGAGATTTTGCAGTATCCTTCCCCTGCCACGCCCACCAAGCCACGCCCACCAAGCCACACCACGCCCACCAAGCCACGCCCACAGAACCAGTAGCAAAAAAAAATTGGATTTCACCACTGGCAATGCAGCTTTGGTCTCAGCAAAGGTAATGAGTTCCTGAGGTCCAAAGGGCTGTAGAAGACCTATAGGATTAGAGCTTTGCTCCAGTGGTGGCTTTTAGATCTACCAAATCAAGAAGAAAGGGTGCTTGGACTAGAAGGAATTCCAACTTCGTACTGGGACATTAACCCTTCTGGTTTTGAAAACATACCATCAGAAATATTTTTTGTTTGTCACTGGCCATGATGGTTGGAGATGATGGGACCTGGAATGGAACACCTCTGGGGGAAGAAGCTGTACCTCCTCTTGCAGACATCTATGGCCTCTCTCAAGAAATTAAGCATCTGCTTGGATTGGACCAATCAGTGGAAATAGCCACAAAGCCAACACTTGTCCAATGTGTGGACAAATTTTTTAATGATGTTTATCTACAGTTTTCACAGTAGATAAGGCTGCATCCTGGAATTCACTTAAGAAGGTAGAGAAGCTGTAAGAGCCGAGGTGGCGCAGTGGTTAGAGTGCAGTACTGCAGGCTACTTTAGCTGACTGCTAGTTGCAGTTCGGCGGTTCAAATCTCACCGGCTCAAGGTTGACTCAGCCTTCCATCCTTCCGAGGTCGGTAAACTGAGGACCCAGATTGTTGGGGGCAATATGCTGACTCTGTGAACCGCTTAGAGAGGGCTGTAAAGCACTATGAAGCGGTATATAAGTCTAAGTGCTATAGTGCTATAATTGCGTTTCAGATCCAACTGTGGGTCAAAGTTTAATATAGTTACCTAGAACGCTTCCTAACCTTTGGTGGTTCTATAAAATTGGATGAGAAATCACTGAACACTACTGAACATAGAATTTTAGGGCTGGAGAGACAGCCAAGGAACATGTGAAGGCAACGTCATGAAGACATGGCAGAAAAGAAGAGATAGATGGAACCTGTTGGTGCCATGGTGTGAGGGTCAAATGGAGAAAGTCATGATTCACAGCATATCTTGGTGTGGGTTGGTGAAGTTGCAACTGAGATCACCCTTCCTCAACCAGTTACAACACCCAAGATCCAATTTGGGTCGGTCCCCAGGGCCAGAGGTTTAGTCTTTCAGACTCGTGCTGGAACCCATCCTCATGGAACTTCCAGAAGTTGGATAGGCTCCAGTATGAGTCCAGAAGCTTGGAAGACTAAACCTCTGGTCCCAGTGGCCTACCCAGATTGGATCTTGCAACATTATCCTAGGACACGTATATTTGCCTTCCTTCATGAGGTACAACACCATCTCCCTTAGAGAAGGTTGACCCATCCATAGTGTGCCCAGAGACTTAGATGCTTTGTTCCTTCTCTTTTTCCTAATATTTACAAGTTTCCCCTTTTTTCTGGGCAGCTGTTCAACAGTATCTGCTCTGTAGACTTTTCCCTTGGGGAAAAACAATTTATGAATCAGCCATAGAGAAGCATTCTTCAAAGCTGATGCCTCTGGAGCTCTTCTGGCTCCTTTTTAGCATCATTCTTCCAGAACAGGAAGTTTCACATTCCCAGAGGAGACTTTTCACCCTCATACTTCCTTTTTGTGTGGCTTTCCATGGCCCAAATCTACATTGCTGAGGTGACCATTTGGGGTCAACATCTTGCAAGGAATGGGGGGGGAGCTGTTACTGTTTCTCCGTATTCATGCACGTTAACAATGTGCTGTTTCCAAGCTACCACTTGACTGGTGTCAATCTCTCAAGTAGACCAGACTGGAAACATGACACGATGAGCTAATCTTACTTTATTGTAGGGCTACATTGACAGAATCTTGCAAGTCTGAAAGTATAGATCTCTCATCATCTTCTTTTATTCCCTGATGAGTTAGCACAGATCCTTTCTATGTTTTTTTTTCACTTCCTGTTATTCAGCTCTGGGCTCCCCTGCCTTTTATCAGATCATTCTCTGGGCAGCATCTCTCTCCCCCCACTTTGTTTCTTGAAGTCATTCCTACATATCACTACATTTTGTATGAAGGAAGAGATGGGCAAAGCCCCCCACCCCCAAGTGAAGTTCTTGGCCAAACTGTCCCCTTTCTAGAGTCTGCATTAAGTTTCTGCTTCCTCAATGCATGGGGAAGGAGGGGAGGGAGTCAGAAAAGGCAAGATGGCAGTGGCATGCAATCCTAGCCCCACCTCTTCTTCACACATTGTAGGTGTGACCCATATCTTTGTTGGCACCAGCATGTCACCATCTTGACATTTGGGCATCCATATTCAAGAGATCCCTACCAGGTGTGTTTCATTGACATGTGAAAATCCTATTCCTGCATGGACAATTACTTGTTCTAGAGCTCAACTAAAATTTGATTGAACATTCTGGCCAATGTTTGGACATAGCAGGCAGCACGAAAGCAATCTAATTTTTAAGCTCTCATTTACTCATTCTTCCTCTCTACTAATTAGCAGCTTTCCTTGAGAGTCAAGCATAATAAGATTTGTCACCCTTTCAGATACAGCGAGTCTTGGCTGTTCTTTGTAAGGAAAGATAATACAGCTACCTCTCCAGAAATTAAGTACCAATGGTTGTACTTGGAGTATTAATGTTCATTGATTGAATATTATAAGAGTAGACAACAGTCCCAAGTACATCAACCTCTTATTGATGTCTGCATTTCTCTATTGATTTCTTTCTTCCCAATTGAATCTGGTGCCGTTGAATCTGTTGGAGAGCAGTCATCCCAGTCAGGAGGAGGGATTAAGTGAGGAATTAGTTTGGACTCCTTACATAAACACAACAGGGCAAGGTCTGATCCCCTGAATGCTTTTGAGCCTTATCTAGTCTTTCCCAGGTGAAAGCTGCCAGTCTGGAGAGATTCCTGTATTATAGGCAGAGAACAATGAAGTAGCCAGTTAGAACTAGTCTCGGTCTAGTTGTCTGACAGAATCATTCTTTTCCCCATTGTTCCGTGAAAGCGGGCAGACCAATTCATCAAATGAAAGCCCACCAACCTTGGTTGGTCCCTCTCCAAATTGGTTTAGGCCAGAGAGGCTGAAGACCTTCACAATTCCTCATCTGCTATCCAGGTTGGAGATGCCTTTTTGCAAAAGCTTTCCCGCAGGATAGAGAAATCTGGGAGTCAGGGTGGAGTCCGGATGTCCACACCATAAAATAGAAAGCAGGAGAGATGGGGGGGGGGAAGAGCAGTGGGTGAAGTTGCAAACCACATCCTGTGGGGCCATGATCATCTTTCCAAGCCAAATTCGCTCTGGCAGGGCTTAGACCATGAGCGCAGTTGAGTCACACTACAAAGGCTTCATTTAGACTAAGAAAAATGCCGTCTTTTCCCCTCTCTGGCTTCGCTTCCCTCTCCTTGCGCAGCTTCAGCCTTCGTTTCCAACTGTTTGGGGAGAGGTTTCCAAGGCAGGACATTGAAGAGACGTAACTTATCCTCATTTGTTCCACTCGACAGCACGCTAAAGATCTGTTCCTGGTTCGAATGTGGTCTGCTCTTGACAGACATCGGGCCAAGCCAGGATCTGCCTTTCAACTGCACACAAGTCTTCTTCTGTCACTAAAAGAGAGCTTGTCGGCTGTAGTCTCAAACTTCTGCAGAGATTTTTTTTTCCCCATATTTCTCTGGACAAGATTTTGGAGCTCACTTCGTTTGGGACGGTGGAAGATGCAACTCAGGGGTGGGTTTCACTTACCTTTGCTACCGGTTCGGGAACGGGAGCATGTGCGCATGTGATGCTTCTGCGCATGCGCAGAACGTCCGTGATGATGTCCAGGTGGGTGGGCGGAGCCTCCCGCCGCCGCTGCTACCGGTTCGCCCGAACCGGGGCGAACCGGTAGAAACCCACCACTGATGCAACTGTCTTGTTCTCTCAGCCACATCGTTTTATTTCTCCCCAAAAGGCCCAAATATGGGACTCCCTTTTGGGGTCTTCTTCAGGATTGAATAACCATGTGGGAAACCAAGGCAGGCTGTAGACCTTCTCAGGACAATCTCACCAATCTCTTCAGGGGCTTCCCTTGGAGGTGTCAACATCTTCATGTAAATAGTCATGCCATTGCATGCATGCTGGCTGGAGCATTCTGGGAGTTGAAGTCCACCCATCTTGAAGTTGTGAGATTGCTGAAAGACATCTTTACAGATACACACCCCATTCCTCCTCCTCCTCCTCCTCTCTTGAAAGCATGTTTCATCGTTCACCATCACTAAGCAAACTCCATCCTGAGTTATTGAGGAGAAGCTCATGAACCTTCTTAACTTTCCTTTTCCCAAAATTTTCCTTTATATTTTTGCAGTCGTTCAAATTCCATTCGGGACCTCTGATCTCATTGTCCAATTCTTCTGACTTCCCCAAAGCAAGTGCCTATTAGAAGGAAAGAGACATTTGCACAGTATTAGCTGGTCTGCTGCCACAAAGTCTCTTTCCAACACATTTAGCACAAGATCAGCTTTAGAGCCCACCCGTCTTGGGGGTGGGGGAGGGGAGTCTTGACTTTTCCAATCAAGCCTCTTGAGGTCTCTTTCTCCACAATGGGGGTCTTTGTCTCTCTTATCCAAGCTGCCAAATCAAAATTTTGCTCTGAGCAAAAAAAAAAACCTGTTATTGTTAGTCAGAAACACACACGGAGTGGATCTTGTTATAATTATTATTGCAACTGTTTTATTTACACACTGGGCAAAAGAAGGAAATTGTTCATCCTGCAACAGAAGGAAAGAAAAGGCCAAGTGGGGTGGGCGATCTAGCTGGCCCCTTCCTGCTGTTAGGAAGGGAGTGGTTTTTGGGGGTTTTTTTTGGTCTTGGAGCAAATCGGCTGGGCCATCTGTGTGGGGAGACGGGTTGGTTGGCAAACGTTTACCAACCTTTTAGTGGGGCAGGACTCCATCCGGTGATTTCCTGCAGGGCCTGCCATGGGCTTCCCACCCTTCTTCAGTAAACTTCTTCATAATTCTGAATGCCAGCCTTGTTATCTGGCAGGATGGATTTGAAATACTGTGTGAGGGGTGGTTGTGTGTAAATGTATAGTGTATAGGTATATCTATCTCTCTAAATATATGTATAGCTGTATCCTAATCTATATATCCATATCTGAATCAGCTAAATCTAAATCGATCAATCAATCAATCAATCAATCTATCTATCTGCCTATTTATCTATCTACCTATCTATCTATATCTATATCTATATCTTTATCTAAATCTATCTATCTATCTATTTATCTATCTATCTATCTATCTATCTATCACCTAGCTAGCTAGCTATCTGATAGCTATCACCTCTATTGATATCCATACATTTTTGCAAAATGAAGAAAAAGATAACAAAGGCATAATGGATGGAGATTTTTGATCCAACCTTTCTCTTCCAGAGGTTTGAAAAACTCTGTTGAAGCCTGCAAACGTTCATGGTTAACTTGCGCTTTGGAAGACAGGCCCAGTAAAGGCTGTTTATAGTAGTCGGGGGTTGCCAGTTAAAACCCCTTAATATTACACATTTTAAACAAGCTTCTCCTTTCTTAAGTTCGTACTTTTCTGCGGCAGAGTAAATGGAAGCTAAAAGCAGGGAATGAAAAGCCCCCTTTTTTAAATGTTGCAGCTGTGGGAGCCTCAGAGTGGTCAGAGTGGTCCCTGGTGGGTTTATATATAATTGAGTCTTTTTGCATGTGTAGAAAGTGGGAGGGAAATGCTTTCCTCAGTCTAAAGAAGAGGTGTTTCTACTGAAGCAGAACCGGAGATCTGGAAAAATGTCATATAAAGGCGGGTCTCAGAGCCTCTTCTGTCTTCACCGAAGGTGGGTACCACCACCCTTTCCGGTCTCTAGATTCCAGCTTGCCCACAAATGGTCTTTCAGAATTCTCCACCCAGATTTGTGGGCAAAACAACCAGACGGATGAATCTTGAAGGTCTCCAGATCCAGGAGAAATCCTTCAACCATCACTGATGAGTGATCGTCCCTAGGAATATCTCTCATGAATAAGATTATGGGAACAGATTCTTCGAGGTGGTCTTGCTTAGACTGGAAAGGTCAGAAGCCAAGAAGGCTGCAGATCCTTGGAGAAAAGGTTGAGTGAGGATTTTTCCCAATCCCCGTGCTCAACGGTTGACCCATTTCTGAAACTCATCTGATGGATGGGGCGGATCTTGGAGAGAAAAAGTGCAAGATAATTTGTCTGCATTAATCCACTTCTTCTTGTTCTCTGCTCTCCAGTATCACGCCCCACCACTGCAAAAAATGGGAAGGATTGGGCCCTCTTCCATCCATCTGGGCCTGCCTTTCAGAAAAATTTGACCCCGTGCACAGCTGGCTTGGAGTACACCAAGTTTTTTCTACCTTCTAAGGTCCTCCTTGGATCCCAAACTCTGCTTCCACTCATGCATGGAATAGGGTGTGTGGGAGGGACTGGAACCGCTAGCTTACTCTTAAAAGGACAGCCACAAAACAAAGCTGGTTGGGGGTCCAATCCTTGATTGCCCCTCTTCCCTGGAAATGCAAAGCCCCCCCCCCATTTCATAGGATCTATGAAAACCAAGAATGATTTGTTGGGTTTCTTCCAACATATTTCTGCTCCTCCTGCTTTAACTTTTCTCATCCTGTAAGAATCGTACAAGAATCGTCAAGCCAGATGTGCTCAGGAATGCAGTTATTCCTCTCCTTTCCTCCATCCAGTTTCCCTTTGAGAATTCCAGCTTGGCTTTCCTAAAAGAAAACATTGAGATCCACAATTTCAGGATGCTCCTTTGTCTGCATATAATGGAGGCATTCTTTCTTCCCCAAAGTAAAAATTAAAAAAAAAATTGGGAAGAAACCTTGAGTCACCTGCTCTGAAATGGGTCCTATTCTTGCTGTCATCCTTTTTTCCTAGTGCAACTGGCAAGGGGAGCTAGAAGCCTTCAAAAAGATGGATCTCCTTGAAGGACAGCCCTTCTTCACACAGAAAGACCTGGGAGGGCACCCAGGTTGGATTCCAGTTTGGTGGTTTGGGAGTTGAGGACAAAGAAGGTGCAGGGATGGCCTGACTCAAGAATGTGGGACCTCTTGGACCCTTGCAGCTTCATGGGAATAAGCACATCTTGCTTGCTTTTTCATTCTATGAGTTGAGAGAGGGGAAGGAAGGAAGGAAGGAAGGAAGGAAGGAAGGGAGGGAGGAAGGAAGGAAGGAAGGAAGGAAGGAAGGAAGGAAGGAAGGAAGGAAGGAAGGTGGGGGGGAGGTGAGGA
>QLTV01002264.1:2801255-2839473 GCA_003457575.1 Thermophis baileyi | reverse complement strand
AGAGAAGAGAAGAGAAGAGAAGAGAAGAGAAGAGAAGAGAAGAGAAGAGAAGAGAAGAGAAGAGAAGAGAAGAGAAGAGAAGAGAAGAGAAGAGAAGAGAAGAGAAGAGCTGTCTCTCTCATTAGCCATGGTGGGATGCCATCTTCTCTGAAAGCAGCTTTCAGTTTTGCCTTCGGCCTCAGGAAATCGTGTGGTGGCTTAGCTCCCAACACGTTCCACAAACACAAGCAGACAAGGCCCCGGCTGTTCGGCACAGCAAGGAGGTCCATTCCCCGATGTGTTTTTCTGCCTTAAGAAAATGGTGCGGCTACAGCCAGAAACGGACGAGAACAGATGGCCCCTTTCAGGATGAGAAATACTCCATGTGTGCTCATAGGTAATTAAAGAATTCTTTTAATAAAACCTTGCACACGCCACTGATTTCCTCTGGCACACCTGCCATCTTCGTTTTCTCTCTCACACACACACACAAACACACACATACACACAAGCTCCCCTGGTCTTTTCATCAAAAGCCTGGTCATTCTTCTTCTTATCAGCTGGATCCGCCCTGTTAAAACACCCTGTGCCTTCCAACAGGAAAGCTCTTTTCCCATGGATGGACCAACCCGTCAAACTGAGTTGAAGATTTGACTCCATCTGAGACCCCTGCAAAATTCCACCAACTCTTCAAGCAGATTCAAAGATCCAAAGATCCTGGATTCCATATCTTGGCCCCAGTTGCTTCACTGCTGAACAGCCACATGGTCCAGATGGCTATCTTAACTTCTCTTATGGCATTGCTCTCCATCCATTTATGTATCTGTTGGGATAGCAGAAATAATATTTATACAGCCCGTCTTAAGGGTGGCTATGTTTGTTTTGGAAACAGCGACAAGAGATCCTTTTTTTTTAAATTTAATATTTTTCTTTTTAAAAAATTAAATTTTGGAATTTTAGTCCAAAGCAGTTGGATAATACCACCTCACCAACCTTGCGCCACAGGAAACGATGACTAAGATTTAGGGTAGGAAATGACTAGATCGGCTATGGACCGTTAGGCAATTAATGCATAATTCATTAATCAAATTAATTCACAATTAATAGCATAAAAGTAAGCCAACGCATCCTCTCTGTTGTCTTTCAAGTAAGTCTCTCTCTCTCTCTCTCTCTCTCTCTCTCTCTCTCTCTCTCTCTCTCTTTCCCTCCCTCCCTCCTTCCCTCCCTCTCCCTCTCTCTCTCTCTCTTTCCCCCTCTCCCTCTCCCTCCCTCTCTCTCTCTCTCTCTCTGCATTTGCTTTGAGGGGGAGCCATTGATTTTAGTGGGGTGGCTTAAAAACTATTTCAAAGGATTTAATTTCTTTGTTCCTAGACTCAGGAGTTCCTCTTTGCTCTCTCTGTCTTTTTTGGATGAGCTACTTCTAACAGTACAAATGAAGTTCATGCTGGCACTGACTGTTCATTGTTTGGAGACAAAACAACACACAATGGCAATCAAATATACAAGAATCCTGGACGAGTCTCTCAGTCTCTTGCAAGATTCCTTCTCTTCATCCACCTCTCCGTCTTTCTTGGGATTTGAGATGCAAATCTTTGTTCTTGAAATACAACAGAGTGAAGTTTTGAAAAGCAAGGAAGGGCTGATGTTGAAGGGTCATGGACCATATCTATCTGTGGGGGTGTCGTTGTTGACCTATTTGCAAGTCAAGAGATGCTGTAGAAAAAGAGTTTATGTAATAGGGGGAATGGAATTTCTAAACTATTTTTAAAATGAGATGGTCTAGGGGCCAGAGAGGAGAGCCAGTCCTGCCTTGGATTCTTCTTTAGAGAAATGACAACCTGAGTTTTCTATATTGGGAAGGCAAGCTATAACAACATATGCATTGGAATTCATTTTTGGATTTCCAACCAATCATGATGTAGAGAATAAATTCTAAGACAGTGTTTCTCAACCTTGACAGCTTGAAGATGGATGGACTTCAACTTCCAGAACTCTCCAGCCACTTGTGCTGGCTGAGGAATTCTGGGAATTGAAGTCCACCCATCTTCAAGCTGCAAGGTTGAGAAACACCATTATAGGAGAAAGATTGCGGGGGAAAGCTACAGCATTGTCACTATTGTTTGTGCAAATTGGGAGTTTGGAAAACATTGCACGGTTTCTTCTGTCTGATTGCACTGCCAATACTCATCATATGCTCTGATGAAGCAGAAAGATCTAACAGAGGTTTGAAGCTGGGAACAAGAACTAGTTGTAAATTGGGGAGCTAGTCATTTGGAGATGGGGGAAAAGAACCACACAACAGCCCTAAAAACACTAGTTATCACTCCCTGCAATCACTGTTGAGGCTCATTTTCAGGAAAAAGTGGTCTAAGATCCAAATTCTAGTATCTCCAAGGTTGGACAATTTTCTGGAAATCTAGAAGACGGGTGCAAACAATTTGAGATCTGATTGAGTATATGAGACACAGAACAGCTGATCTCAAAGGCATAACAAGACAATTGATCAGGTCATGAAATATCTAACAAGACATGCCAACCTTAGCTTTGTTGTTGTTGCTAAGTCATGTCTGATTCAGTTGCTAAGTCATGTCCAATTCTTCGCAACCCCATGGACCAAAGCACGCCAGGTCCCCCTATCCTCCACTGTCTCCTAGAGTTTGTTCAAACTCATGTTCATTGTGCAATGACACTATCTAACTATCTCATCCTCTGTCCTTCTCCTTTTGTCTTCAGTGTAATTTAGCATGTCATGTAAACCAACTGTTTTGGTTAGGTGATTCCATGTGTTGTACAAATGAGTTAATTCCCGTTATCTAGTTAAATGTTGATAGAAACCCATCCAGAAAGAACATAGAAGGAAAAACCCACTAGAACATGTCCTACACCATGTTTTGCTTCCACTTGTCAAGCAATGTCACAAAGGTGCTTTTTCAAAAGGCAACTGGGCTTTCTTTATTTTTGCTTGAAGACATTTCTCTTCTCATCCAAGAAATGTCTGAAGCAAAAATGTCTTCAAGTCTTCAACGTCTTCAAGCAAAAACCAAGAAAGTCCAGTTGCCTTTTGAAAAAGCACCTTTGGGACAACCATGACCTGGATGAATGTGAATCTCTATAGATACTTGTTAAGCAATGTCGGGAAAGGGTTGATATGAAAAAGACCATGGAGACATTCTGGCAAGGCTCCATCTCAGTCTGACCTATGGTCAGGGTTAGAGTGATTACTATTATGGTGACTGTGGCTATGAAGATGAATGAGAAAAATGGATCTTGGCTTGCCAGCCAACTTGAAAAAACATGATGCAAATGACAGAACTTGGCTGGATTTCTAGTGAGTTATAATTTTTATTGGGCGTGTGATATACGCAGTTTGCATTCGATCTGATATGAAGTCAGTACAAATAAATATAATGGTTTCAAATTTCCCCGCATCCATTTCATACTGTTTGTAGTACTTCCTCTAATACATGCTGGAAATCAATAAATGAGCTTGTCAGCTTTATACCAGAGTGGGGAATGTAGACAATGAGCATTTATTAAAGGAGAAATCATTTGCTTTCACTGTCTCTTATACATTTTAAAAAATGGCTTTTTAAATGTAATGTTCTTCTCAAATTCTATTTGTTCCTGGGATTGTAAAGAGGACAGGAGAACGATAAATGTGGTATTCTATTTTCCTAAAATGAAAGATGCAATTCTCAGAAATGAAGATATGCCTTAATTAAAACCTGGAATGAGACCAAAATGTCAAAATACTCACAGAAATAATTACTGGAGGGCCAATAGAATTGTTTTCAGAAATCAGCAACTCTGGAAATTATTAAACATAGAAAACCAACATGTAACACTAAGTATAATTTTCCTGTTAACATGCTGGAAGACACTTTTATTCCAATTTAATACAAAATGATAGGCATGGCCTTGCTGAATTTTTAAAATGCAGTGTTCTAATTCTTTTTAAAAAAGGATGTAATGCTAAGAAAAAGCTCCTTGATTTAGGTGGGTTCTACTTCTTTGGGAGATGTTATTTCTTTTGAGTCTAATAGGGTAGCAGCTGTCTTTTCACCAAAGAGAAGCAGAAGGTTTATAACTGAAGGTTGACCTTCAATGTCTTCTACAGATAAAAAGGGAAGCTAGTCCCTCCCTTTTCCAAAGGGCTGGGTGTGTTTGGGACTCCAGACGCCGAGCCCAAGTGTCAATCTTCAGGCAGAGCAACAAGTCCCATAGCCTGGTGACATCCCAGTCCTTAGAGGGTTTGAAAATGAGGACAAGGTTCCACCAGATCTTAAAGTCTCCCTGCTTTCTAGATTAAAAGATTGCACAAGGCAATGGGAGCAGAGAGAGTTGCATGGAATTCTGAGGACATCTTGATCAGAAGGGAGGAAGAGAAGAGAGGGAAGAGGAAGAAGGAAGAAGGAAGAAGGAAGAAGAAGGGAAGGGGAAATGGGAAAGGGAAAGGCATGGTTGTTTTTTTGCAGATGTTTCATTACCCAACTAGATAACATAATGAGTGCTAGAAGGAAGTGGGATTTGCAGAAAGGAGGAGGAGGAGGAGGAGGAGGAAGTTTGTTTTGTCCAAGTGCATATCTTGCAAACAAGCTTTGAATTGTTTGAACAGACCAAAGATGGATAGAATCTAGTCCATCTTTGAAAGATCTAGTCCATCTTAGAAAGATCTTTCCTCAATCTTGGCAGCTTTAATATAAATAGACTTCAACTCCCAGAATTCCCGTGTCATGCAAAATCTGCACATTCTTTAATATCGGGCAATTAGAGTACACAATTGAGAAAAGTGCAGCTTCCAAAAGCTAATTGCGTTTCATGTCACAATATTGGCACTAAAATGCATGTTTGAGTAAATCTGCAGCATCAGATGTAAATAGAATTAATTTCTTCTGTGATCCTTAAATAGAAAGAACAGGGTTTTTTAGAAAATTGGTCATTTGTCCTCCTTCTGCCTGGAATCTGACCAAGAAGCTGTACAGTTAGCACACCCACTCTTGAAATGAATTGCTGTCTCTGCAATTCCTCCCTTCTCCCTGCGAATTGTTCCCCAAATCTGTTGGAAATCTTGCAGAGAGAGGAAACATAAAGCTGTTCTCTTCTTCAGAGAAACTAGATGGGCATTAGTGGACAGGGAGTAGTTAATTGGGGAGGGGGCTAGAAGACCTTTCCTCAGGCTGGTGTGGGTGACATCATCTGCCTCCTGCCATTGTGGAGGTTCCATGGCTTGAAATTTTCAAGCAAAGGTTGGATAGTCAATTGTCTGGGACAATGTTTCTCAACCTTAGCAACTTTAAGATGTGTGGACTTCAACTCCCAGCAAGCCGGCTGGAGAATTCTGGGACCTGAAGTCCACACATTTTAAACTTTAACTTTAACTTTAACTGTATTTCTATGCCGCCCAACTCCCAAGGGACTCTGAGTGGCTTACAGCAAATATAAAACTTATGAAAATATAAAAAGCATTATTAAAAAAAAGACATAATAAAAAGCATTTAAAAACAATTAAAAACCCATACACAACTTTTCATGGCCGGATCTCGCCAAATTGCAGAAGCGAGATCAACGGCCCCAAGCCTGCCGGAACAGCCAGGTCTTCACCGCTTTCCAGAAGGCCAGCAGGGTGGGGGTGGTCCGGATCTCAGGAGGTAACTGGTTCCAGAGGGCCTGGGCAGCCACAGAGAAGGCCCTCCCCCGCGGGCCCGCCAGCCGGCACTGTTTAGCTGACGGGACCTGGAGGAGCCCAAACTTGTGGGATCTTACCGGTCACTGGGAGCTATGCGGTAGAAGGCGGTCTTGAAGATAACCTGGCCCTGAGCCATATAGGGCTTTAAAGGTAATAACCAACACCTTGAATTGTGCCCGGAGACCAATAGGGAGCCAGTGCAGCTCGCGGAGAATTGGTGTAATATGAGTGTACCTAGGTACACCCGTGACAGTTCGCGCGGCCGCATTCTGGACCAACTGTAGTCTCCGAACACTCTTCAAGGGTAGCCCCATGTAGAGCGCGTTGCAATAATCTAACCGTGAGGTGACAAGGGCATGAGTGACTGAGGAGAGCCTCTTGATCCAAGTAGGGTCACAATTGGTGCACCAAGCGAACCTGTGCAAAGGTCCCCCTAGCTACAGCTACCAAATGTTGCTCTAATCTTAGCTGTGAGTCTAGGAGGACACCCAAATTGCGAGCCCGTTCCAAGTTGCCAAGGTTGAGAAACACTGGTCTGGGACAATCTGGGGATTCCTGATCTGGTCAGAACTTGGACTAATAGAACTCCAAGATTTCTTCCAACTTTGGGGTTCTGTGATTTGTCATCTGGCTAGAAGAACAGACAGACCCACTTCTCCCACAGACCGATGTTGGTGATAACAAAGCTTTCAAGATTCACTCTTTTCAGGGACACGTTCTTCTGAAGAAAGCTCACCACTTTTTTGAGCATGTAACTTTCCCATTTGATAGATTTTTTTTGGTCCATCTCCCAGACTGTTTTTAATCCAAGTAATATGGCCCTCAGACAAAAGCATTTCCTCACTTCCGCCCAAATGCACGATGTGTGGGGATTCTCTGGTTAGTGTTACTCAACTTGTAATGTCTTCCTTGGGTGATGTTGCAACTATTCCCTTCTTTTCAGGTCTTGAAAACCGAGCTCTGTCACAAATTAAGCAAGAGCTGGGTTTTGTAAACTGTAAATTCAATCAACTAATAAATAGGTTTCATCAGTAGCTAACCTCTACTTGGAGTTGAGATGGTTGAGTGTTCAAGAAACTGGTCTTCATAGATGATATGGAGTTATCTCCCCATCTAATGTCTGTGACTGGTACTGCAAGGTTTACCTCCTGGAGGTTTTCTTGATTTTTCCTCCAGCCAACCAAAAAAAATCAGTTCTCCCGTTGCATTTGCAGGAAATATTCTCAAGTGCCTCACTGGACTTACCCAAAAAATTAATTGTCCAATCCATCTGTTTTTTGCAAGAAATTGTTGGGGGGTGAGGAACATCTCTCTCAACGTTGCTTCTTTTTCAGTGTCTTTTTTTGGAGATGACCATGTGGAGATCCCCTTGGTTCACACCTACAGCACCATCCATCTTCACGTGCAGTTTCTCACCAGCTATCACAGCGCTCTTCTTTTCTTGGCCGCTGGGCAAAAGGACTACCTTCTTCTAGAGCTCCGTGCTGGTGTCCTAGAGGTCAGCAAAATATTTCCTTGGCTTGGAGAGGGAGGAGGTGGAAAGAATATTTAGAACACAGAACATAGAATAAGAGGTTGGGAGGGACCTTGGAGGTCTTCTAGTCCAACCCCCTGCTCATGGCAGGAGACCCTATACCCGTGATGGCGAACCTATGGCACGCGTGCCACAGGTGGCACGTGGAGCCATATCTGCCGGCACGCGAGCCGTTGCCCTAGCTCAGCTCCAGCACGCATGTGCGCACCGGCCAGCTGATTTTTGGCTCACGCGGAGGCTCTGGGAGGGCGTTTTTGGCCTCCAGAGGGCCTCCTGGGGGGCAGGGGAGGGCGTTTTCGCCCTCCCCAGGTCCAAGAAAGCCTCTGGAGCCTGGGGAGGGCGAAAAACGGGCCTATCGGGCCCACCAGAAGTCAGGAAACGAGGGAGGCCCGGGGGGGGCCAAAAAATGGGCCCACTGGGCCCCCCGGAAGCCGGGAAACGGGGGGGGGGGGGGTCGTGCGTGCATGCACAGGGGGTGGGGTGTGTGGGGGGCATTGAATTATGAGTGTGGGCACATGCGCACATGCGATAGCGCGCGCACATGCGCTTTCAGCACCCAAGGAAAAAAAGGTTCACCATCACTGCCCTATAACTATATCTACCCTACTGCTATTTCCCATTGCTTAGAGCTAAAAAAAAGGAAGGGGAAGGGAGGGAATAGAAGCCTTTGGGAACAAGCTTGCAATTACAGACTGCAGAAAAGCCTGTGATTAATTAAGAATTAAGCTGGAGGAACAAGAGAGCTTTGCTTCTGGGGGTGGGGTGGGGTGGATATGTCTAAATTTTGAATGCCAGAAGGAGAAGATTGTTTTTCCTTGTTTGTTTGAAAAGGAACGGTGTACATTTAATGCAGAAAGGAGTTTGAAAAAAGTCTGTTCCTTCTTGGTTTGTGCCATCTGCAAAAGTGAAGTCATCTTCACTTCACCCATCAAGGCAGCTAGCAAAAGCAAAGTTCTCCCCATCCTTCAGAAGATGGAATCTGGCTGTCCAGTGTGTTTCTGATGCCTTTTGTCTTCTCTTTGTGCAGGCCAGAATGGACCTGGGCTCAGGAGAACTGTCTGTCAGGTCCCCAGCAGAACTTCAACTCAACAACTTTGTGACTCATGATGTTGATCTTCTGGTGACGGATGACAAGATGATCTTGATTGTGGATGGGCTCTTTAATGCCTCCGCAG
Organism: Thermophis baileyi; assembly: GCA_003457575.1. Taxonomy (NCBI): domain Eukaryota; kingdom Metazoa; phylum Chordata; class Lepidosauria; order Squamata; family Dipsadidae; genus Thermophis; species Thermophis baileyi. The sequence goes on along the minus strand of QLTV01002264.1, from coordinate 2,831,099 downwards.
AAATTCCAGAGCCTCTTCAAGAATTGGACATTGATTATGGGCTCTACGTGGCAGGTACAGGAAACCTGGAATTGCCGTACCTCACTGGAGTGAGTTTGTCATTCCGGGGCTGTCTCCATACTCTGACATTTAATGATCATGATTTCCTCTCTGCACTGGCAACCGGCACTGGCGTCAAAGCAACCCATGGCATCCGTGAGGGATGCAGTGAAGAATTCTCTGCTGGCCCTGAGGTTCCTTTGGGCTTCTTAGGATCAAACTCTTACATCACATTTCCTGGTTGGAATGCAAGGAACGAAGGAACCATAGAGTTCGTGATCACCACAAATGTCAAACAGGCCCCTCTGTTTTACCAATCGGGGCTGGAAAAGGATTTCTTCTACCTGGATATCTTTGATGGACACTTAAGAGGTGTGGTGGAGAAAGGAAATGGCCTGGTACTGCTTCACAACAACATCTACCTCAGCAACGAGCAGGATCACTACGTCAAGGTCTACATAGACAATCGAAAATTTGAGATCCTGGTTGACTACTATGTCTCACAGACCTCTAGCAAGGGGATCCATAGCTACTTTGATCTTCAAGGACCTCTTTTTCTCGGCGGTCTGAATGAGAAGGCTGCCGGCAGAATGAAAGACCGTGGACTGGGCTTTATATCTGCAAACAGCTTCTTCAATAACTCCTTTGTGGGTTGTATAGAGGACTTGAAGATTAATGAGGAAAGGATGAGCCTACGAGAAGCTCTTGTGACTAAAGACATAAGTGCTGGCTGTGGAAAGTCAGATCAGTACTCAGATTATGACAATGTTTATGAACAGGATGAGGCCACCACAAGCTCTCCTCTAGACAGTTGGCAGGGCCCTGTTATGGAGCCCTGTCGCCCAGATCCTAACTTGCCCCCAGTCTTCACTAACTTCACCAAACTATTGCACGTCAGTCCCCTGGTAGTTGCTGAAGGAGGCACGGCTTTTTTGGAGTGGTGGCACACTCAGCCGACCATTGACCTCAACCGTGCAAACATCAGGCAATCTCAAGTTCTCTTCAGTATCGCTACAGACCCAAGACATGGGCAGCTGGAATTAAACCTCTCCAAAGTCAGGAGCAGAGGCAAGTTCACTCTCTTGGACATTGTGAATCGGAAGGTCAAGTATGTTCATGATGGTTCTGAGGGCCCCATGGATCAGCTGCTCTTGGAGGTCACCGTGACTGCCAGAGGAGATATTCCGGAGTGCTTGTGGCAAGGCCAGATATATTTGCTCCCCATTAAGATCAACCCAGTCAATGATGCTCCTGAAGTGGTTTTTCCACATGGAGATTCCATGGTCATCCTGGAACACACACGCAAACATCTCAACCCAGCCAACTTTCAAGCCCATGATGACGATACCCCCTGTGACAGCTTGCGATTCCAAGTGGTTGGTGGGAAGAGAATGGAAGAAGGATATCTGGAGTACGACTTCCATCCTGGAGTCCCAATTGAAGAGTTTTCCTGTAGAGATCTGGAAGCAGGCCAGGTGGTCTATGTCCATCAAGATGGGCCTGTATCCACCCTCACCATCCAAGTGAACGACGGCATGGTGATGAGCCCGGTGGCCACCTTGAGGATAGATGCAGTGGAGCCAGATATCCAGATCCACAACAACACAGGACTCTTTGTCCTACAAGGGGACAACGTTTCAATAACCAGAGCCAACCTTTCCGTGGATCTTAATGCCGTCCAGCAAAAAGTACCGGTGTTGTATCGCTTGGCCTCCCCTCTCCTGTATGGTGAGATCCAGAAGCAAGGAGGGATGAGTGGAGAGTGGAAGAAAACAGAATCTTTTTACCAGCAGGATATTGATCAAGGGCGCATCCAGTATGCTAGCACAGACGATGAACATCGAGTAGAAGACACGATTGAGAAGCTGCAGTTCACCATCCAGGTAGGCCAGAAGATCCTGAAAAACAACACCTTCCCCATCAGAGTTCAAAAGGCTGCCATCAGGATGAAAACTATGATCCCCCTCCAGATGAAAAACGAAAAAGAGAAAAACATCACATCTGCTGAACTGGAGGCAACTTTGGAAGAACCAGGTTCTGAGCAAGTGACTTTCCACTATGTGATCCTTCAGCCACCCAAAAAGGGAAATCTTGAACTTCGGGGCACCAGGCTGGGTGAGGGCTTGAGTTTTACCCAGGAGGATTTACAGAGAGGACAACTGAGTTACATTGCAACTGTTAGAGACTCCAAGGAAACAGAAGATGTTTTCCATTTCCGGGCCATGGCTAAACCCTATTATTCCCCTGTATATTCTTACAAAATAGAAATAGGGGGAGATCCAGATACTCCTGTCTTGACCAATGTCCTTTTGTCCATTTTAGAAGGAGGACGGGCCATCATTACCAAGGACTACTTGTTTGTCAAGAGTGCCAACAGCATGAACTACATGTATGAGGTGATAGATGGTCCTACCCATGGGAAGCTTATCTGGAGAACCCCTGAGCCTGGGTCAACCAGGAAGGAGACGATAACAACATTCACAAATGAAGACATCCTACAAGGTCGCCTTGTCTACCAGCATGATGATTCTGAGACTCTAGAAGACGACATCCCATTTGTAGCCATCAAGCAGGAGGAAGGAAGCTTTGACTCAGAGGCTGAGGAGATGAGAGGTGTCTTCAGGGTCTCCATTCAGCCCGTCAATGACCACACCCCAGTTCAGGTGGTCAACAAGGTCTTCAATGTGGTGCGTAAAGGTCAGCGCCTGGTGACGACAGAAGACATAGCCTTTATCGATGAAGATTCGGGCTTCTCAGACACACAGCTGGTGTTGGTAAGAAAAGATATTCTTTTCGGTAGCATCATCGCTGCAGATGATAGAAATAGCCAGCTCTATCGCTTCACTCAAGATGACTTGAGGAAGAAAAAAATCCTCTTTGTCCACTCAGGAGCTGACCGAGGCTGGATTCAGTTCCAGGTTTCTGATGGTCTTCACCAGATCACAACACTTCTGGAAGTGCAAGCTTCAGACCCTTACCTCAAGATCAACCATACTGGCTTGGTCATTCACCAAGGTAGCCAAGAGGCCATTGACTCCTCTGTCCTCAAGTTGGAAACCAACATGGACATCAGGAACGACCAAGACATTCTCTTCCGTGTCTTGTCCCCACCCATGTCGGGAATGTTGCTACGAGATGGCCAGGAAGTATCATCTTTTACAAAAAAGGACCTTCTGGCAGGAGATATTATTTACCATCACAACGGGAGCAGAAAGTCCCAGGATGCTATTCACTTTTCTGTTGAAGCAAATCAGGTGTCTGTGGAGGAGACACTGAAGGTTACCATATTAGCGGATTCCCATCTTGACCCACTAAATCTTGTCCACAACGAGAAGATACATGTCCTCCAAGGAGAAGCAATGGCGATTAAAAATGACTACTTGCTGGTAAGCTCTACTTGGCCTTTTTTTTTTGTTGTTTCTATATTTACTTTTCCTTCCCTCAAGACTAAAAAAAAGTCTCTATGAAGATTCTCAGTCATCCAGGTCATCTCAAAGGTGCTTTTTCAAAAGGCAACTGGACTATTGTTTTTCTCCTTGAGGAAGAAGATGTTTGGCTTCTATCCGAGAAGCTTCATCAGTTCAGATTCCATCTTTCCATCCTCCCCACTGAACAGTCGGAACTGATGGAGCTTCTTAGATGAGAAGTGAAATGTCTTCTTCCTCAAGGAAAAAACATAATCCAGTTGCCTTTTGAAAAAGCACCTTTGAGACTAGAAAAAAAAATAAGAAAGCAAGAGGAATAGGAATATTCTGTGAATTTATGAATTAAGGGGTCTAATTTAGAAAGCAATCTAAATGAGCATGATGAAATTGAACCCCAAAACATACCTAAGCTCACCAGACTTTATTACATTAAGAGATTCAGATGTTTACTATTAACCTTACCATGAGAGCAACTGGTTCCATTCATGAATCACCCTTATTATCAAGAAAGGTAAACCACCATCAAATGTGATCAGTGTGAAACAAAGAAATCTCAATTTTTTTCCTTCTTCATCCAATTTGCAGGTTGAGCATGATGAAATTGAACCCCAAAACATCATCTATACAATCATCAACTCTCCCAACTCAGGGTTTCTGGTGGCTTTGTCTCAAAACCATGCTTCAGATGAACCTCCAAGCCTGGATCCCATCCAGACCTTCACCCAGGAAGATGTAAATGAAGGCAAAGTCCTTTTTCTCCATTCCAGCCCCGAGATTCAGAGGGATCAGTTCATGGTTGATGTTACCGCTGATGGCGTAGATGCTCTGAATGGGGTAATGGTGGACCTGGAGATTCTTCCAATTTCGGTTCCTCTGGAGATTCACAATTTCACAGTGACTGAAGGCCATAGCCAAGTGCTTTCCATGGACATTCTGAATATTCCCAGCACTTACTCCTCATCTTTCGATGTAGAATTTGTGGTTGTTGAGATACCAGAGCATGGCACCTTCCAGAACATGGAAAGACCTGAAGAGGGCAGCTTAAATGTTTTCTCCTGGTATGAGGTAGGAAGCAACACAGAAGGAGCGGAATATCTTCGTGTTTTTTTTTTTTTTTTTTTGAAATAAATAAATGTACATGTTCATTCATTCCAGGCCTCTGGAAATATTTCTGCTGGCTTAGAAATAATGCAGGATTTACTATCACATTTGAGAACCTCAAGTTGCATGGATGTAAACTAATTCTTTAGGTCTTTATGACCATCATGATTTATGTCGATAATGGGCAGGCTCCATTAAAGTCATAAATCAAGGAGTACCCATAGTTCTCCAATCTGCAGATCTGCAATTCTATATTTGTATGCAAAAGAAAACTACTTCCACCAGGAAAATAAAAGGGCATTTAATTTAAAACAGGGCTGTTGTTTTTTGTCCGGTATAGAGGAAACATGAAATGCATACCTGATAGTCATCCATTATATGGAATCCATTATATGGGCATGCACCTTTGCTGGATGCAGTCTTGGTATATAAAAAGTTGCCTTATATTGGCTCACTTTGTGATATCCTCTCTCTAGACTATTTGGGATCATGTCTAATCTCTTTAGGATTAACTGGCTGGCTCAACTGATCCTGTTTTTCTCTTGACTCAACACGATCTGTTAAGCAGGTTATGCAAACTGAACTACCAAATTAAACATTTGTCCATTGGTTCAAAGAGTACACACCCAATATTTTCCATCTAATAGGCCACACCACTGGGTTTCTAGATTTCCCAGTCCTCCATGGCACTGACTGAACTTTCTATATCTGTGTATTCTGTGACATTTAGGCGTCAAGGAATATTTGTTTGCCCAAACATCTGGGTTGACCCAACTTTCAGAATTAAACCACCCCAGTTTAATTGAAATTTAATTTTTCCATAGTGCTTTCGAAATAAATGTGAAACGGGTAGAACCCTAACCCTTATCATAATGTCCTCTTTGCGTTTAGGTAGAGAATCAGCTCATCAAGTATGTACATGATGGAAGTGAGTCCTTGACTGACAGATTCACAGTCATTGCCAATGTTTCTGAAGTTAATCAACAGAGTCAACCCAAGACCATCTCCATTAGCATCTCTCCAGTCAACGATGAGGCACCGGTGCTAATGGTCAACACAGAACTGCAGGTATTTACTTCAAGAGTGGTGGATGGGATTTTGAGGTTACCCCAATGGGTTGTCCCCAGAAATGTTATTCTAATTACAGCTATTAAGTAGAAGCTTCAGATGGTCATGGAGAAACCTACAACTCTTGGCCTAACCAACGGGAGTAGCCTAAAATATATATTTATTGTGACTGTTTTTCACTTGTTGAGTTACCTCCAGCTCTTTGTGACCCAACAGGTATTATTTTGCCAAGACTGAATTTCTTTCAGCCTTATAAGGTCCTCCTTACAGGTAGTCCTCGATGTAACAACCACAGTTGGGACCAGAATATCCACCGCTAACCAAAGCGGTTGTTAAGTGAATCAACACCCCCTGGAAGGGAGTGCCTAAAAACCATTTCATTCTGTTTGCCATCTTTTGCCTGGCAGTGTAAGAAGTTGGTCACAAGATGGCAGTAGAAATCTATACAACAATTTCCAACTTGCAAGAGAAGTTATGGCCAAGATGATTTTTTTTTTAATATACAAGAGGAAAAAGGAAAACATTCACTCAAAGGCAGGCAGTTTTGGATCACTGGAGCTTTGCTTCTTGATCAGGGGTTCTGGGAATTATTATTTATTAAGAGATCCGATCCCTAAACGTTGGAAAACCCTGCTCTAGATCAGGGGTCTCCAACCTTGGCAACTTTAAGACTTGTGGACTTCAACTCCCAGAATTCCTCAGCCAACTTTGCTGTCCACAAGTCTTAAAGTTGCCAAGGTTGCTGGCTGAGGAATTCTGGGAGTTGAAGTCCACAAAGCTTAAAGTTGCCAAGGTTGGAGACCCCTGCTCTAGATTATCTCTGACAGAGGACCATCCAAGGTCTCTCATGAAGTGGAATTCATGTGTTGCAGCCCGTTCAATCCTACCGTTAGGAATTTCTTCCCTTCCAGTTTTAATCCTCTAGTTCTCATCCTTCCCTCTGGGATTAATAAAAGAACTGACTGCCTAGTGTTGTGATGACTTAGCAAGGAGCTTTGTGTTAATCCAAACAAAGAATAATGATTGCAAGCAAAGGCTGGCCAACAGAGTCCCTAGATATTCATGACCGCCAAGTCCCTTCAGTCAGTTCTGCTCTAAACAGATTCCAAAATTAATCCCTCAAAGAATTTTAAAAATACCAAATCTGGGCTGCAAAATTCCAGAGAACCATTGCCAGGAAAGATGGAGTTCTGCTTCTCCTTCTCCAGCAGATGAGGATAAGTGGTGTCGAAGGCCAACTCCTGAAGAACATGTCCATTAGGTCAGCACAAAAGATGGAGCTGGACCTTATGCCAGAGGAAGGAGGACAATTTCCACATGGAGGTGTTTTGTTTTGTTTTTTTGATATTGTTGTTTAGTTTTATTTTGAGAGATACGCTGTTGTGAGAACAAAATTGAGGGGGAAGATGTTATTAAGAAAGACTAAATCCAAAATGACCGAAGGCGATGTCCTCATTCTGTATGATCTCATTGTTGAACAGATGCTCAACAGGATCATTCAGGAGCCAGAATTTTTCTGGGATTCTTTCTTTTTTTTTTAAATTGTTTTGCTTTCAAGGACTTGTAGCAACTCGGGATTTATTCCTGCTGCGATTGTTGCTTAATGCCAGCCACCAAAACAAATTGAAACAAACAAACGCTAAATGAGTTTTCAGGGTCAGAGGTGGAGGTTTCTGAGTTCTCCTCAACTGAAGCATTTTTAATCTCGTCCGTATCATATTCAGACTCAAAGTTGGGTTGGTGACTGACTCTAGTGTTTTCTCCATCTTTTCTGCCAGATTGAAGAGGGGGGCACTGCCGAGATTACCCCAGAGATTCTCCAAAGTGAAGATGAAGACACCCCTCTAGAAGAAGTCATCTATTCCATCAGGACCCCCGTCAATGGGAAGTTGGTGTTGAAATCATCACCTGACAGTCCAATCCAGCGGTTCACCCAGGCCCAGATAAACAGCCATCTTGTTCAGTTCATCCATGAAGGTCCGTACCAGAATGGAGGAGAGCAGGAGGTTTGGGTGCAGAGATGACAAAGTAGACAAAACTCTGCCAAGTCAGACTGTTGGATTAAGTAGTTCAGCTTTGTCAGCTCTTCAAAGTTTCAGATATGGGTCTCCCCGGTCTTCCCCCAAAATGCCAAGATTGTACTTGAGACCTTTCTCCAGACTAAGACAAGAGATGAAAAAAATATTTCTCAACTCCCTATGATTTGAATTCATGAAAGATATCTAAAAAAGGATTCCCTACATCAAATCACTTCTGAATTCAGTTGAGCTCCTAGTAACATCAAAGAGCAATCAGAACATTGTTGGATTATCTTTGCCTTCTCCTAGAAGGTCTTCAAATTTCCAATCTAGCCTATGGTTAATCTCCTGTCTCAGTCCTACCCAAGGTCAACCCTGCTTAGTTTCCAAGCCTACACAAGATTAGTCTGGTCTTTCCATCTGCTGAGACATACTTTTAAATCCTTAATTTGCAGCCCAGCCCAAGGCCACCACGTGAATGAATCTGTCCAAGGGAAGCTTGCAATCCAGAACATGCATTATGCTTACTTCCACAGTAAATTCAAGCAGGGAGTGCCACTTTCTATGTGGTCAAGACAAGATATGAAATCCTAACTTTCGCAAGGCAGAGCAATCAATTAAACAACAACAATACAAGTGCAGATTAAACAGCAGAATGTTTTAGTGAACAGATAGCCATGAAAAAGTGGTTGGCGAACATTGAATGAAAAAGAAAAATAAGCAACACATTGGAGTATCCCAATAGAAGGGCATAAGCAGAATTAGCCTTACCAGAAGTAAAAATGCACATCAACATTTTTCTACAGGTCCCACCTGCAGTATCCAATATCCAAAAGTAGCAGAGGTCAAGAAGTTAGGGTATGAATGACCACACCATGTGTCCTTGTGTTCTAAGCTTCTTTTTGGTTGTTCATCTCCAGGACCTCTGGAGGGAGGGTTTTCCTTTGATCTATCTGATGGTGAGAACATGTCCCCGGGGCACTTTTTTGCTGTGAAAGCCCAAAAGAAAGTTGTCATCACTCTGGAAAATAAGCAAGATCTGATGGTGTGCCCAGGTAAGATATCTACTGACGTCTTCTGTTTCAGAGACAACATTATACTTTGTGAAAGGCTAGTCTAGTCCAGGGGTCTCCAACCTTGGCAACTTTAAGACTTGTGGACTTCAACTCCCAGAATTCCTCAGCCAGCTTTGCTGGCTGAGGAACCCTGGGAGTTGAAGTCCACAAGGCTTAAAGTTGCCAAGGTTGTTGGCTGAGGAATTCTGGGAGTTGAAGTCCACAAATCTTAAAGATGCCAAGGTTGGAGACCCCTGGTCTAGTCCAAGTTCTGACTGATGATGTCATCAGCTTTGCTATGAAATCCTTCCTGAAATCCTCCTGATGTCCCCTCCATTATGTCCCCAGCTCTACCATTAAACTAAATTTCCTCTCCTCTGCATTAAAGTCACTTGTGCTTTCACATGTTGTCAATGCATGTAAGCACTATGAGATGAACATGATATGTATATGGAATATATCAAGCATTTAGAACTTGGAGAAACCATTTCCAATGGTTTCATAAATGAGCAACCTTTTCATTGCGTGGCATCCTAAGGGGCGGTTCTCCCTATCTTTTACTTTTCAAGGTTCTTCTGAGCCAATCAGAAGTCAGAACCTGAAAGCAGTGACCAATCAAGATGAAGCTGAAAAGTCTTTATTTTACATCATACGGCAACCTCCACAGTTTGGCAAGCTGTTGAATAGCCAGAAGAACAACGGAGAAGAGCTGAGAAATTTCACCCAAGCTGAGGTTAAAATATTTGGGACTTTTTTGTGTGATGTAGGCCACCAATAAAAGATCTTAATAATGTGCATTGATCATCAACTCTAGGGGGAGGGCTAAAAGTGATAATCTTTTGGGTGGGAGAAACCATTTTCACCTCTTTATTTATTTATTTATTTTATTTATTTGTCAAACATGTACAAGATAGCAGGTATAGGTATAAACATAAACATAATCAAAGTGAATACAGATAGATGAGGACAATAGGACAGTAGGACAGGGACGGTAGGCACGCTGGTGCGCTTATGCACGCCCCTTACAGACCTCTTAGGAATGGGGTGAGGTCGACAGTAGACAGTCTAAGGTTAAAGTTTTTTGGGTTTGGGGAAGAAACCACAGAGTCAGGTAGTGAATTCCAGGCATTGATCACTCTGTTGCTGAAGTCGTATTTTCTGCAGTCGAGTTTGGAGCGGTTTACATTAAGTTTGTATCTATTGTGTGCTCGTGTATTGTGGTGGGTGAAGCTGAAGTAGTCTTGTGGAATAAGGTATTCTGTTGCAAGTGGAGGAGTGGAGGACTCTTCTCGTGAAATATTTTTGGACTCTCTCAATTGTATTAATATCCGATATGCAGTGCGGGTTCCAGACAGGTGAGCTGTATTCGAGAATTGGTCTAGCGAACGTTTTGTATGCTCTAGTTAGCAGTGTAATGTTGCCAGAGAAGAAGCTACGCAGGATTAAGTTGACTACTCTTAGTGCCTTTTTGGCAATGTTGTTACAGTGGGCTTTGGCACTTAGATCATTAGATATGAGTACTCCAAGATCCTTGACAGATCTTGGAGTACTCTTCCTGGTTTGAGTATCTTGGAGATCTCTTCCTGGTTTGAGTGATCATCAGATGTGGTATGAAGCTGTTTCCTTTTAACCATGTGCAAACTAGGTCCTACAGTATTCTTCCTGAGAAGTTTTTTTTTTTTTTTAACAAGGACCAAAAAATAGGGGAAGAAAAGGAACACAAAATTCTTACACTTTTTCAGGGGAGCAAAGTCAGTTTACTATAACCTGAGTGCACTAAAATTAAGTTGTGCAAGGCAAACATCATAACAGGGGTCTGATGTCCTCTCTCCCCATGGAAAAACAATACCATTAGGACATGAAAGAGCTTAACTGGTGGCTGTGGAACACCACCAGCATTTCCATGGGGAAAATAGAATGAGAAAGGACACAGGAGAAGAGAATTTGAATGGAGTGAAGTAGTAGACAACCTACATATCAACTTTCTCCAACAAGATGTTCTCATGAACTTCATCTCCCATCAGCCCCCAGCCAGAAAGACCCCCTTTCATGCTGGCTTGGTTTTATAGGAGTTGATGTCCACCATATCTAGAGAAACCCAACTGGGGAAGGTTCCTTTTGTGTGGACATAAGTAGACATGCCTAGAACCCAAAGGGCTAGAGAATAAGAGGTTCCAATCAAACTAATGTTCTTGTTTCTTTTCACCTTAATGAATGTTTTGTCCTTCTTGTCATTTGCAAACAGGTGAATGCTGGGATGATTGCATACCACCATGATATGCCACCAGAACCTTTCTGGATCCGTGAGGATAATTTCCACTTCCACATTTCTTCTCAGTCGGGGACCACAGACCTATTTGTTCTTGGCGTGATGATATCGTTCGAGGCCAGCTGTCCTCAGGGCTCCTCTCAGCTGTGGAGAAATAAAGGTAGGAAGCAGAGACATGGAGACATGCTCAGAAAGCAGATCTGTGGCTGCTAGGAGACTGGAAGATGTTTAAGGGAGTGGACTTGTTTTGCAATGGTTGGGCTGATCCATGAATCAGAGCACAGTTATCCAACCAACTGTGTACTTCTTAATTTTTTTTCATTGTTTTTGTAACAGAGATCTCCATTTCTGGGTGGGTACAAAAATGAAGTGGGAAAGGCATGCATACAAAATTCAGAGTTTAGGATAAAGTGGGTGTAATCATAAGCATTGCAGGAGAAAGATGTTCAAGGCTCACATGCAAATATTCATGCCTTTAAAAATGGAGAAACTGGGAAGAGGAGGTTGTGAAACAGGCCTGGACCAGAAAGAAACAGATAGATCCATTTCTAGCAGTGCTTCTTCTGAGAAATGAGAGCAGGTGGCAGGAACAGAAGCACTGGAGAAAGGGAAAGGAATGTTCTGTTGTTATTTGAAAAAAATATGGGTTATAGAAGTCCTCGACTTACGACCGTAATGGAGCCTGCCGAGTCACATGACCTCAGGAGGGGCCAGCCATTGGAACTTTGGAACAGGGTCAGTCATGTGCCCCCAGGGAGAGCTGTCAAAACTTCAAAAAGTAGGATAGAATAGAACAGAGCTGGAAGGGAACTTTAAGGTCTTCTAGTCCAGGCCCCTGCTCAAGCAGGAGAACCTATACTATTTTGGATAAGTCAAAGACAACCTGTAGAATTTTCTCATGGCCAGGTATGAAGAAAGGCAGATTAAGTACAGCTCAAGAAAGTAGTTTCAGAAGGCGGACCTCTGGAACCTTCTGATGCTACTTTCTTGAACTGTACTTAATCTGCCTTTCTTCATTCTCTTCCCTTTTTCTATTTCTCCTTCCCTTGTCCATTCTCTCTTTCTTCCATAGCAGCTTCTATGTTGTCTCCTTGTTTTGAACCAAGATGACCACCCCTTGTTTCTCCTTTTCTTCTCTCTTTCAGGCCTCACTGTCCAAGAAGCTCAAAGTGCAGCCATCAACATCTCATTACTTGATGCTTCCAACCTTCTTACCAAGGAACTGGAACCAACCAGAACCTCCTATGACGTGGTCTTTCTGGTGACCAAATTGCCCATGTATGGGGCCCTTTCTCTTCCAGATGGTCGAGTTAATAAGAGACATCCCTATTTTCTGCAATCAGACCTTGCTGCAGGTGGATTGGAATATTCTCACAATGGTCCTGGATTCCTGGATGATTATTTCAGATTTGATGCTTGGCTCCGGCACAACACGGTGAAATCTATTCAGCCCCCACAAAATGGAGAGGAAGTCATTATTTCTGGGTTGTTCAATATCACAGTGAAAGACAGTAATGAGATGCCACCAAAACTAATCAGCCAAGGAAAAGTCTTACAAGTTCTCCAAGGTTCCTCCATGGTGATCTCCCAAGAACATTTGAATGTCATAGATCCAGACAGTTTCCCTGAAGAAATCCAATTCAACATTAGTTCTGAATCTTCAACTGGATTTGTAGCTAAGGCCCATAATATATCCATAGTTGTAACTCAGTTCACACAAGCAGACATCAATGCAGGACACCTGATATTTGTTGCCAATAGAACAAGTTCTACTGGAACTTTGAAGCTTGTTGTATCAGATGGACTCCACAAGCCAATTTCCATTTCTCTGGAAATCATGGTTCTTCCAGCAACCACCTGGGCAACCAATCAGACCATCTTGGAAATACCCCAAGACTTGAACATGGCTTCACTGTCTCACAAACATCTTCTAGGGACTTTGGACCAAGGAAAGCAAAATACCCTCTATGAACTCATCAGGGACCCAGAGTATGGGCAAGTGGAAGTCCATCAAAAGGCCGTGAGACGTTTTTCACAACACCAGGTGGACAATGGAGAAGTGATCTTTACTTTCACAGATTTGGCCTCCTCCAAAGATGAATTTCAATTCCTTGCCATATCAGGAGCCGTCAATATTTCAGGGATTGTCAATGTAACAGTCAAGGCCTTAGTGAAAACCCAGCAGGAGATTCTTTGGCCAAGAGGAACCACTGTCCTGCTTAATACCAATGTCCTTGATGCACACGATCTGGCCAACAGGACAAAAAGCACCCCTGAGTTCAGAATTCTCCAAGCACCTCAAGGGAGCAACTTGGTGAAAGTCTCAAGAGACAACATGGATCGGCCTGTCTCCATCGACGCTTTCACCCAAGATGACCTCGAGAAAGGATTAATTGGGTTAGAAATCTGGGAGACAGAAGATTCAGGGCCAAATCTCCAAGAGGACCACTTTCAATTTGAATTGATTGCAAAAGGTGTGCCCCCTGCCTTGGGCTGGATGGTGTACACCACTGAGACCTTCAACTCCTCAACCCCCTATAGGGCCACCTTGATCAATATGCCTGGTCCCCAGGAAAGCAGCCATAGCTCTACCCCACAGAGCATAACCTCCCCCTTCCAGACTTTTACAACCATGCCTTATGAATCCAAAATGCCCCCCTCTAATTCCAACAAGTCCCACGTCCTTCCAACAGCCAGATCAGGCCAAGGACCAACATCTCAGACAGAAAAGAGTTCTCTCCTGGGTTTCATTGAAGCCAACATGTTCAGTATCATCCTCCCCATTTGTCTCATTCTTCTGCTTCTGGCTTTGATCCTACCTCTGCTCTTCTATCTCCACAAACGGAACAAGACTGGCAAGCACAATGTCCAGGGGGCACCGCCCAAATACAAGAATGGAACGGTAGTGGACCAAGAAACCTTCCGTAAGACTGATCCTAGTCAAAGCATACCTCTGACCACCATCAATACCTTGGAGGCCAAAGAACCAGGATCCAACTCAAAAGGACCCGGGCCGGGGAGAGAACAGGATCCAGAATTGCTCCAGTACTGTAGGACATCTAACCCAGCTTTGAAAAACAGCCAATATTGGGTTTAAGTACTGGAACCAAAGACTAAACAGCCCATCAGTCTCTCTGCAGGCTGCCACCATTTCTTGAAGTTTTCTTTCACCTCATCCTGCCATCTTTTCTCTTCTGTCTGCAGATATGTAGAAGAGATCAAAATATTTTAAGAGTATGAAGCTTTGGTGCCTTCAAAGGTATTTATTCAGTGGGAATGATGCCTTTGGAGTAGGGGTGGGCAGCTATGGCCCCTTTACGACCTGTGGACTTCAACTCTGAGAATTCCTGAGCCAGCAAATGGCTCAGGAATTCTGGGAGTTGAAGTCCTGAACCAGCCATGATTGGCTCAGGAATTCTGGGAGTTGAAGTCCCAGGCTGTAAAGGATCCATAGTAGCCTATCCCTGCTTTGGAGGGTATCATAAACTACTGAAACTCTTTAGGAGAACTAAAGCTTTTTTTAAAGATCTATTCTTATGTCCTTATGGATGCAACAGTCCTCAGGGGTCTGCAGATAAAATGTGAGAACCCAAAAGGAAACCAGCCATGATATCCAGAAGCTGGTAGAGGAGGTTTGGGGCAAGATTCGTTGACTAGCAAAGGCCATCGTGAACGTGCGGGAAAGTGGAACCGTTGCAAAGTAAAAGATGCAAAATAGAAAAGGGAACAAGTACCGCTAAAAGCACCCTTTACCCTTGTGCAAAATTCCAGCTTTTGGAAGATCATGGAAATGAAATGGGTTTTATGCAGATTTTTTCAGTCTTCTTTATCCACATCCTGAATCTTAGGAATTAACAGGGTGATTCCTAAAAGACAGTTAAAACATGCAGATGGCTTTAAAAGTTCCCAAAAGACTGTTAGGGTTTTTTTCTTTTCTTTTTGAGAAACTAATGTTTTTGGTGTTTAGGTGATTAAATGTCAGTTGATCCCACAAGAGAATAAGCGCACTTGAGTGTCTTGTTCCAACAAGCCAAACATGGCACAGTTCTAGATTGCATTTGTGTCATCCTGAATCACTTGCTCCGGCTCCTGACAGGAATTTCCCACATGGAAAGTTTTTGAAAAGTTGTTTGTAGAAGTTAGTTAGAAGTACAAAAGTTGTTTCTCCCAGTATGAAACCTAAAGAGCTTCTAACGCTGGTTTCAAAGAGAGAAATAGATTTCTCTAGCAGATCTAGAAAATCTAAGGAAAAGCCATGGTTGAAATCTGGAATTAGAAATAAGAATCCCCAAATCGGGGGGGGGGGGAAGCAAGGGGAAGGAAGGAAGGAAGGAAGGAAGGAAGGAAGGAGGGAAGGAAGGAAGGAAGGAAGGAAGGAAGGAAGGAAGGAAGGAAGGAAGGAAGGAAGGAAGGAAGGAAGGAAGGAAGGAAAAAAGACTATTTTTTTCTAATTTTCAAGCTACAATAATAGGGTCCTATCAAAATTCCAGCCACCTATACAACAAGCTTGCTTCTGCTTTTCTGTGAATCAACAGCTGTGGGATAACTAAATACCCAGCCTTTATTTTGAAGGAGATGTGTATTTAATGCAATTTCATAATTTTGCAAATATTATGTCTGTGTTTATTTATAAATTGGTTATCCTATGATGATTCACAGCTCTATTGTGACTTCCCCCAAGCCTAAAAAGAAGGAAAGAAATCCAGAATATTTTTTTTTCTGATCTTTCCTGAGCTATCAACGTTCAGACAAGACTCTAACAGGAGCAGTAGATTACGATACCCAGCTTTGGAGAGGCCCTTGGTTTTAAATAGTCTGAGTGAAAAAAGTACATTTCGCATGCAGAAGACCCAAGTAGGGGAGCCAACATCCATGAAGGTCATCTGAACACCTGAAGCAGATGACCTCTCTATAAAGCATAAGATTTGAATCAGTAGGTGAAAAAAAATCAGAGAAACCGAGGTTGCATCCACAACATAGTTAACGTGGACCCTTGAAGACCAAATGGCTTCAAACACGATAAGTTTGCTTTGTTCAAACCATAACTGTATGATTTGGGTGGTTGAGTATTTTAGGCAAACCCAACAGGTTGATGGGTACCCAGGTTTGTGTCAATCCAGAACATGGGGTACCTCCCTTAACTGGATGAAACATGCAAAGAAAGATAATGAGGAGAAACAAGAGTAAATGTTCTCCTACAGTGGACCACTCCACCTTGAGAAGGTAGAGTTTCTTTGACAGTAAGGATTTAAGCAACATCTGGACAACCTTTGCCCACCAGTTGTAGCTGACACCTGTATGAAGGAGGGGGCTGGATTGGTGAGTGATTGGATCATGCTGTAACTAAGGTGGACCCACTGGATTTTCTCTCTGTGGTCCACTCTTCAACACTAAGCATCCATCTCCAATCCTACAAACTTGAGACTAATCCTTTCATCCTTTTCTCCACTCCCAAGAAATCCTTCAGAACATGACATCCTCTGCTTTGGTCTTCCATAAATCCTCAAGGAATGCTAGTAATATTTCAGGAGCACCAGGAGACACCAAGGTGCACCCCCAAAAGGAATGAGAAGCACAGATCTCCATGAGTTGGTTAAAAGAAATGCCCGGACATTTGGAAAAACAGCTCCGCTCCCATGTTCCTTCATGCTAATTGAGCAATTTGGCCAACTTTGTAAAGGATAAATAAAGCAGGTTATTTTTAAAAATTGTGGGTATGTGGAAAATTCTTGGGGGGGAGGGAGAAGATGCCTTTTAAAACCAAGCAAAGATATTTGTCTGACCTTCACATTTTACAACTGGAAACATCTGGAATCTGTCTTTGAACGCATGGATACAGCTTTGAACCCACAGTATTTATTTCCATCTCCATGTTTCTCAACCTTGGCTGCTTGAAGCTGGGTGGACTTCAACTTCCAGAATTCCCATGCTGGTTGGGGAATTCTGGGAATTGAAGTCCACCCAGCTTCAAGTTGCCAAGGTTGAGAAACCCTGATTCTAGCTTATTTCTATCAGACAAAGGAATACACAGGCTGGTTTATAATGTCTTTGAGTAACTCCTGAATAACTCCAGGAAATATCTTGGATAACTCTAATAACTCTTGGATCAGCATATGCCATTTTCTTGGCATCAATCCAAAAGGTGACTTCTGACACAGCAGTGAGTCTGAAATATGGACCAGACACAGACTGTATGGCTATATAATTTCATCTACCACCGGTAGAACGGCAAATGATTGATCACTTTGGTCCTAGGTGGTCTTCTCCTTCTTCAACTCCCACTCCCAATGTGGTTGGGTTACACTAACCATCGTTACGGAAGCTGCAACCTGATGCTTTTGAAAAGCCACCCAACTGGAGAAGGCTCTATGGAATGAAGTGGGGGGAAAGGGTTTCAGGCTTTGGTTTTCATGTGGCCCAAGCCGAATGGGAGAACTTCCATTTCCTAGTGAACCTTCACCGGATGTAGAACATCCTGTTTTTCATCTCAAATTTTCTGGAACAAGTTCCAGGAAGAATCATTTTTCTCTTTCTGTTTTGTTTTCTTCCGATATGTAGAAATCCTGTTTTTTCCACCCTGCTCCACACAGGGAGGCGGAGAGTAAAATAACCACATAAATAATGTCAAACGCTCACCTAAGTAAATGTCAAATGGTCATCAACAAACAGCTGCAGTCCAACCCCCCCCCCCACTGGCCCTTTGTGAGATTTCTACAGCAAAACCACATTCCTGATGCGGTTGTGAGCCAAGATCTGGGCTTTGTGAGACCAGCTTCAACCACACACACATATCATCCAGTTTTTACAGCCAAGTGTTGAAATTCCCCAGGAGAATGAAAAAATTATTTTTCAATATGCAATCTCCAGACTTAAGGACACAACTTTCTGAAGCGATGTGGTTGTTGCATGAGTCGCATCCAATTTTCCGAACTATTTTGTCACAGTTGTTAAGTGAATCATTACAGTTGTTAAATTAGTAACATGGTTCTTGTCAGGATCACATGACTCCCAGGACACTGCAACAGTCATAAATACGAGTCAGTTGCCAAATGTCTGGATTTTGTGTTCAGCATGGAGATGCTACAATGGTTGTAAGTGTGAAAAATAAGTAACTTTTTCAATGACGTTGTAACTTTGAACGGTCATTAAACAAATGGTTGTAAGTCAAAGACTACCTATATACCCCACAGTTTTGAAGAGACAGTTGCTATGTCCTACTCTATTTATTCCCCCAAAATCTTGTCTTCTAGTTGTGTGATTTTAGACACGAAAATAATGTTTGCCGTTCCAGTTCAGAATGTACTCTGGTGAACTCTGCTTCAAATTAAATTCAGTCTCTTTTCTCTGACTGGGATAAAGGGAATGTAAATACATGTAACAAAAGGAGACAGACTAGCCCAGCCAGATTATCAATACTTTCAAAATCTTTCAGTTTGTAGAATTCAGCGCCAAGCATACAAACTGTGAAACGGCTGCAGCAACAAGCTTTTTCATTATTTTCCACCACTCGCTGCCTTTACAGCTGGGGAAACAAAGATAAGGTTGGGCCCATTTTACAGATGCAGTGGCTGCAAATTCAACATGATACCAAATGTACAGCTAACAAGATCCAAAGGCTCAGGTTTTGGCAAGCCTACTTAAGCTACACATAAGTTGCAAGAAGTGACTGTCGTTCTGTTTGATTTTGGATTGGGGGAGCTGAAGTCCATGGCTGGCTGGGGGATTCTGGGAGTTGAAGTCCAGGCATCTTTAAGTGGCTGAGGTTGAGAACCACAGCTCTGGGGAAGCAAGTTGTCCAAACAAGACCATTTCCGCTAAGCAAAGGTTATATAAAATGGTACTTGTTGGACAGCAGATATCTCCTGGTTATCTCTTGGCTGTCCCAGAAATTACACAACCCTTCCTTTTGTCAACTCTTTGAGATAATCAGGCCCAAAAATAGATTGTAGGGAGTCCAGGAATCTTTATTGTTGTAGGGTATATTAACAGATTTTTGAAACTCTATACATGTTTCTTTCCATCTCTTATAACATAGAACCAGGGGTGGGCTTCAAAATTTTTAGCAAGGGGTTCTCTGCCCGGTTGCTGGGTGGCCGTGGCCATGGTGGGCGTGGCCTAGTCAGCCTCCTGCACCACGGCGGGGGGGGAGGGTTGCCCTCCCCAGGCTCCGGAGGCTTTCCTCAAGCCTCCAGGAGGGCGAAAACGGCCTCCCCAGGCTCTGGAGGCCCTCTGGAGGCCAGAAACGGGCCCGTTTCCAGCCTTCCTGAACTTCCAGTAGGCCTGTTTTTCACCCTCCCCGAGCCTCCAACGCGTGCCCTGCACTTACCTGCATCCAAAACGGGCCACGTGGGGACTCCTGGGAGGGGCGGGGTGGGATGGGCATGGCCAGCCAGGAGTGGGATTTGGGGGTTCTCCAAACTGCACAGAATCTTAGCTAGAGGTTCTCCCGAACCCCTGCGAACCCCTAGCATCCCACCCCTGCATAGAACCATGTTGGAAGGGACCTAGCAGGTCTTCTAGTCCGATCCCCTGGTCAAGCAGGAGACCCTCTACCATTTCAAACAAATGGCTGTCCAGTCTCTTCTTAAAAGCCTCCAGTGATGGAGCCCCACAACTTCTAAACGCAAACCATTCCACTGATTAATTGTTCTTAACTGTTAGGAAATTTCTCCTTAGTTCTAGGTTGAATCTCTCCTTGGTTAGTTTCCATCCATTGCTTCTTGTCTTATACCAAATAAAACCTTATTCCGAACAAAAACAAGGAGGATTATTTTGAGTTTCTTTCTCGCTCTTTCTTCTATCTCTAGATGGTGTAATCTCTTCTCCAAGTCTCCTCTTAACAGCTGGCTCCTTCCTTCCCCAAGGTCAGACTGAAATTTCTTTACAGCTTGGAATCCTCAGAGGCTACCTAATGAATGAGGTCCTTCATCCATCAAATCTGCTAACATTTATAGAATAGAATACAGAATAACAGAGTTGGATAGGACCTTGGAGGTCTTCTAGTCCAACCCTCTGCTCAGGCAGGAGATCCTATACCATTTCAGAAAGATGGTTGTCCAGTCTCTACTTAATAGAGACTCTGTCTCCTCCCAAAAGTTTGAGAGCTACATAATTTTGGCATGAGAGGAGAAATACCTTGAGGCTTTGACAAATAGACTGTAAAGGCATGGTCCAACCCAGGGGTGGGTTCCTCCCGGTTCGGACCGGTTCTCCCGAACCGGTAGCGGCCCGCTGGTGACATCACGATGATGTCACCGAACCAGATCGGTCGGTGCCGGTCCGTGGGGGCCGCCATCTTTTTTTTTGAATTTTTTTTTAATTTTTTTGAATTTTTTTTTTAATTTATTTTTTCCTTCTGAGCATGCCCAGAAGCCAACTTCCGGCACTGTGCATGCAGTCGCCATCTTTTTTTTTGGCTTTGTTGTTTTGTTTTTTGAATTTTTTCAGATTTTTTGTTACTGCGCATGCGCGCGCCTCCGAGGCGCGCCCATGTGGCGCGGGAGGGAGTGAACCGGCAGCGAGGTGAGTTGGAACCCACCCCTGGTCCAACCACTGGGTGAGAACCACACAAAGATTTGGAGGAAGCAACCAGGAAATCAAACGATATTTGATGCTGGATATGAGAAGCACAGCTGCAGGTACAATGATTCTCTAGGTCTTTAATCATCTCCCCTATTGGTTGCACTGAACAATTTAACATTTTGGTGGAACCTGCTGGGTCAGGTGGCTGCTGGGCCGAAGGCTGGGCAGCCTTGTGGTGTTTGTGCAGTCCTGGTTTTGGCAAGACGTTCAGAAAAGTTGAAGTCTTACAAAGTGCACAGGAGGACGTTGCCTTCCTGGAACAGCTATCCCCAGAGGAATAACACCCTCTTTGTCCTGAAAGCTCTACAAACCTCACCTGATCCCCACACAATGACAGGTAGGAGAAGCAGCAGGAAGGATCGAAGGCAGCAGGTGGCGGCTTTTGTGTTCCACAATAGGGGGGTTATGTAAACTTGAGTCGGAACAGCGAGTCTTAAATAACTGGGAATTTCATTTTCTCGGTTGTTCTCCTGGGAAAGAAATACTACCCATTGGTATCTAGGGCAGGAGGCGGTATCAAGTTTTAAGGTGCAGACCGTTCTCAAGAATGGAACGAGCAATTGCCTACTTTTACCATTCAGTTTAACATTTTGAAGGTAGTTCACTTCCTGGTTTTGCAAAGTGATGATATCATAAGCCTGGGCTAAGTTTAGCTGCTTATCTGCCACCCCATTAACCTGCTTAGATGTATCACTTTTGGACTTTGGGATTTAAAGGATGCACCATTAGCAATGGACAAAGAGTAATCTTGAGCAAACTATCAGCTCTATAGAGATAAGCAGTAGCTCAACTGGGTAACTGGAGACCCTGGAAAAGTTTTAAGGTACAACTGAAATTTGTGAAGCTATTAGTCCTCATCATCCTTTGCTCCAACAAAGTTTTGGTGGAGAACTTTCAAGAAGATGTCTATTGTCATTGACTGTTCAACATGCAAAGTCTTGGTCAATTATTAACATTAGAGCATGCAAAACATGTACACACTCCTACAATATCCTAGTTGAGGTTCTCCAGAACATATGCATGTCATCCCTCACACTAATTTGCAAAGAGAATAGAAGCTGCATCTGTATTATTTTTGCATCTGTTAGCCACAGCAACTGCTTCTTCTCCAACCTGGTGCCCTCCAGAGATGTTTGATTCCCATGGAGTCCCCATAGTCCCCAACCAACAGGTCTGGAGGATAATGGGTTTTAAAGTTCAATATCATAGGAAGGCACGAAGCAGAACTAGGGAGAAACTATAAAACACAAATCCTGTTTTGTAGCGCTTTTTTTTGTTTTGTTTTGTAGCTTTTTTTTTTTTTTTTTTTAATGTTTCGGCGTCCACCTAGATCTACTCTCTTTCCCTGCACCGTTTTTTTTTTTGTTTTTTTTTTTTTTTTTTTTTTTTTTTTTTTTTTTGGGTGAATTTAAGAGTTTCCATCTATTATCTAGAAGCTAAAGAACTAAGTGAGACCATAGTTGAGTTTTCTACTATGGACAAAAAAAAGGGTGGGGGATTTTTGCTTCCAGGAGACAAATGACCTCTGTTCAGACAAGTAGCTGTTAAAAAAAAAAAGATATTTTTGACTGTCATATGAAATGGAACTCGAGTAAAAAAAAATATTGAAGATGAAATGGGAGATTGGAGAGAGAAAAGATAAGCTGCATAGTTCTGTAAATCCAGGTTTTTTATTTTTTTATTTTTTAAAAAGGGCAGGGTTTCTTGTTTTTCTGTCTGGCTTCCTCTTCATTTCCACTGTTAAGCATGTGGATTTTATTTTTGTAAAAATTCAGCTGAGAGTGAGTGAAGTCACATTCCTCAGATTCCAGAGAAGAAGAAAACCTGACATTTTGTGTGAAAGCCACTCTATGCCAGAGTCCAAAATTACTGAAGGGGGTTTACTGTATATAAGCTGGAGGAGGAAAGAATTACTGTTTTGGTCATCTCAGGAGCAATGGACAAGCATGATGGGGAATGGAGTTCCTTTCTTAAACTTCTACCCATGGAAGACTGAAATAATAAAGTGAGATGGTGCCAACCTGTAGAAGATCCAACTGGCTGGAGGGTGTTGAGTCACTTTTCAAACTGAATACTAACACACCCACACTCACACCCTCCACACATTTGTTGACTTCTACCCAAGAACCAGAAACATCAGACTGTGTTCAGCCTTTCTCTAATTCAGTTTCAAATCAAAGTTGGTCAACCCCATCATTGGTGAAGAACATCAATTACCAATCTGGAGGGACAGAGTCTCCTGCCTGCTTCAGTGTTATTAGATGTGCTTAGCAATCTAGAGTTTTGTAGTGTTTTGTTCTCTCTTGGCCAGGGGTGGGTTCCTCCCGGTTCTGACTGGATTGCCCGAACCGTTAGCGACCCGCTGGTGATGTCACGGATCCGGTTCAGTCGATGCTGGTCCGTGGGCACCGCCATCTTTTTTTGGTAATTTTTTGTGAAGTTTTTACTGTTCTGCTGCTTGAAAAAGGGCCTTCCCGCCCGCCCCTGGGTTTATACTGACCTTTATTCCTTTGCCCGAAGCACAGCTGATCAGCTCCTCAGCTGTGTTTCGGGCTGATTGCAGCTACTGAGCATGTGCAGAAGCCAAATTACGCGAGGGAACGTCGCGATGCGAACCGGTGGGGAAGGTAAGTGGAACCCACCCCTGCTCTCGGCTCTTCCATTCGCCATTTCTCTCTTCCATCGTCACTTTCCTGTGGTATTTTGGTGGATAGATGGATGGATTTTGGAACTGGTGGGGCCAAATGACTTCTAATTGCCCCTACATTAGACTTTCTGCTCATTTCCATGGAGCGGGGGCTTCCAGTTCCATCTCTGATCACTCTTAAGAATGGAGCGCCCACAACTTCTGAAGGCAAGCCATTTCACTGATTAATTGTTCTAACTTGTCAGGAAATTCCTCCTTAGTTCTAGGTTTGGTTCTCTCCTTGATTAGTTTCCATCCGTTGCTTCCTGTTCTGCCTTCAGGTTTGTGTGTGTAAAAGTATTTAAACTATGAACATTAGAATAGAATAGAATAGAATAATAGAATAGAATAGAATAGAATAGAATAGAATAGAACAGAATAGAATAGAATTCTTTATTGGCCAAGTGTGATTGGACACACAATGAATTTGTCTTTGGTGCATATGCTCTCAGTGTACATAAAAAGAAAAGATACATTCGTCAAGAATCATAAGGTACAACACTTAATCATAGTCATAGGCAGTGTAAGCAATCAAATCATAGTAGGAACCAGTCAATATAAATAGTAAGGCTACAAGAAAAAAGTTACAGTCATACAGTCATTAGTGGGAGAAAATGGGTGATGGGAATGATGAGAAGATTAATAGTAGTGCAGACTTAGTAAATAGTTTGACAGTGTTGAGGGAATTATTTGTTTAGCAGAGTGATGGCATNNAAATCCCCATTTCCTCCCTGGGACTCGGGAGGCAGAGAATAGATGGGGGTGGGGCCAGTCAGAGGTGGTATTTACCGGTTCTCAGAACTACTCAAAATTTCCGCTACCAGTTCTCTGAACTATTCAAAATTTCCACTACCGGTTCTTCAGAACTGGTCAGAACCTGCTGAAACCCACCTCCGGTCATAGGGTACAAATAAGCAATCAAATCATACTGGGAAACAATCAATATAAATTGTAAGGATACAAGCAACAAAGTTACAGTCATGCAGCAGGGGTGAAATCCAGCAGGTTCTGACAGGTTCTGGAGAACCGGTAGCGGAAATTTTGAGTAGTTTGGAGAACCGGCAAATACCACCTCTGGCTGGCCCCAAGCCACACCCACCAAGCCACACCACGCCCACCAAGCCATGCCCACAGAACCGGTAGTAAAAAAAATTGGATTTCACCACTGTCATGCAGTCATAAGTGGGAGGAGATGGGTGATAGGAACGATGAGAAGATTAATAGTAATAGTAATGCAGACACATAAAACTTTCCAACAAGATATTGTTTTCTTCTTTCTGTTGGTTACTTTCTTTTGCACTGAAAAAAACTGCCCCATCTCCCTCTTGTAATAAAAATTTGCCTTGCAGCCTTGGAAACTCAGCCAGAGTAGAGTTGAGGTCTGGACTCCAAACTAGCAAAATTCTGGACCCCTTTTGAAACCTGGCAGGCGTTTGAGCCCTTGATACCCAGGAAAAGAAAACGAAAAGACGTGTCAGCAAGTGTTTTAGTGATTATGCATTTTCCACTTGCGGTTCCTGGCGTGGCCTCGTTTCAGATTCCAGGTTGCTTTGAGAATCGGAATCTTCTCGCGTCTCTTCCCCAGAACAGCCTTAAGCTTCCTTTCGCACAAAGGGGAATAATAACTGACATTACATTTCAATTTTCAAGGGAAGTCGGGGCATTTTGAAATCAGCGCAAAATACCCTGTTTCGTGCATGTCCCAAAGCGATCATGGAAACAACAGACTTTTCTTTAATATGCACTGAACTGCTCTGAATCTGCAAAACAGATGTTTTCCAAAAGCGTCCTTTTAAACAAATTGCAAAAAAATATATATATATTTTTTGGCATTAAGGAATGGATCGAGATAGGGGTCTGTTACCAGTTTTGGAGAAGACTTCATCTTTTAAAAATGAGACCACCTGTTTCTATATTTACTGACAACTTGAAGGACGGATTTAATCCCACATTGAGCAAATGGATATTCTCTGGACTTTTTCAATTAGTTTTTTCTCCCCTTTCTGTTATTTTAGTTTAAAATTTCATTTATTGGCTAACTTATACAAGCTCTTACTGGGTAGGGCTCGTAATAACCCCAGTCAAATTTCTGTCTCAGTATTCACCAGTCCTCTTAAAGGTAAACACAAGGAGGATGAATTATCAGAAGCAAAGCCCACTTGGGAAAACAGGGTGGTTTTCTATTTTTCCAAAAATAGAGAGCAAACAAAAAGTTCAGGTTCTGAATTTTGCAAACCGGAGGACATTGATTCATCTCCATTAATCAAGTATTTGAACAAGGAAGGATCCATTCAGAGACATCAGAAGACTTCAAAACACACGGGAAACTGATCTGCAGTTTTAGCCCACAAGCCAAAAAGAGAGAGCGAGCGGAGACCCATCTGCCTTGATTCAAGGAAAACCAGAAACACACTGGACAATTCTGTGGCTCCCAGTGTTATTTTGCTTTTGCTAAACCACAGGCGGGGAAAAAAAAAGAGAGGCTGGATTGAAAATAGCATTGGAAACCACTAAAATATTTCTTTTTTTAAAAAATGGCCTTCCTGCATTAAATTAGCTCCATGTTTTTCCGTTACAGCCTGGCATGGCAATGTGGACATTAGAAGAATGGAAGGAGAAGGAAAACACTTCTGGGAAAGAGCAGCTAGATGGTGATTCAGAAGAAAGGCAGAACCAGATACCAGTCCTTCTCGCCTGGAGAAGACAGTGGATGTTAGGAATTTAGGACTATTTTTACCCTAGAGAGCATCTTGTGAAGTTAGCCACCTACTGCTGTAGAGGGTGTTAAAGTGCTGATTTGGGATCTATTGGATGGAAAGCACTGGAAGATGCTGTAAATCTCTAGGATAGAATTGGTTGCAGAATGAAGGATTTGGAGGCCTTCAGAAAACAGAAAGTGTATAAAAGATGAGGATGGATGTAGACATTATGGACATTCCTTCCTATTATCTTTGGAGGATGGATGGATGGATGGATGGATGGATGGATGGATGGATGGATGGATGGAGACCAAGCATTGGATTAGGATTGGAGATACCCAGCTTCAAACTTATCTTCAGTCATGAAATTCATAAGTTGCCTTTGGGAAAGTCTTTTCCAACCTGACCTACCCCATGTGGACATCTTCATGTAAGACACCTTGGAACTCCTGAAGTAAAAGCAGGATATAAATCTAAGCAACAGGCATATAAAAAAATCTCTATCCTGCCGCGAAGTTCTCTGGGTAACATAGAGCTATCCAATAAACTGCTTGATATCACCCGCCACCCTGGGTTCCTTACCTAAAGTTGTATTAAACCATGAATGGTTGGGCCCCATCATAGTGCCATCAAGTCATTTTCAACTCCTAGTGACCACATACATAGACCTTCTGCAGGAGGATCTGCTCCCAATTGGTCCTTCAGATCTTCCAAGATTGCCTTCATCACCACCATGACTGAGTCCAACGCCCTGGCTGTTAGTTGTCTTCTTCTTCTCTTCCCTTCCACTTTTCCCAACATTAGAGCTTTCTCCAGGGAGCCTTAGCACTCAACATGCTGAGCTGTGAATGCCAACCTATAAGCCACAGTAGTCTTTCCACAATGCATTAAATTAAACCAAGGAAGCCATGTTACCAATTGGCATGTTATAGGAACTCACTCCTTTAGAATCTTTATGGATAGGGCTACGATTGCTTAATCATGGTTTGTTGAATAACCCTCTTTTGGCTGGGTTTGTGCATCAAGCACTCCTCGTTCCATTTGCTCTCAAGATCTGTGGCTACCTGAGGGAACGATGGAAGCGGAACCTGCATCAACATGATTTCATCAACATGAAAAATGCAAGACAACAATGAATGAAAGAATTCTGGAAATGGGTCCATCTCAAGATCATTTATCTTTCCTTCAAGGGTCTCACTTTAGCAAATGTCAGGGTGTTGAAAGAAACCATCACCCCTACATTTCATCTTCTGTCGCAGTTAAGCTGAAATGCTCCTCACCACCTGGTATCCATTAAAAGTACCATGGCGGCATCTTAAACACCAGCTGCAGCTCCTGTTGATGGTTTCTGGCATGGATCCCATTTAGAGAACCAGACCTGCAGCCTGGCCATCTGCCTATATAAGTCCAGACCCATTTCTAGTCTCCTTGGAGAATTTCTACTCGGCTTCAACTTCCCCTCCAGACATCTCACTGGAGACAGCCGCTGAGAGAATAATTAATAAACTCAACACGAATCTCTCTCTCTCTCTCTCTCTCTCTCTCTCTCTCTCTCTCTCTCTCTCTTACACACACACACACACTCACATACCTTATGGGTTGCTATAGAGAAATTGAGGAGAATCTGCGTGCTTAGATTCCCTTCACCTTTCTATGGCTCAGCAGAGCCTTTTTCATTGTTGTCCTTGAGATCTCAGGTCTTGTAGCTTGAGGTGCCTCAAAGTTTGGACTCTCTTCATGTAGACCAGGGTTTCTCAATCATAGCAGCTTTCAGCTGGGTGGACTACAAGTTGAGACCCATACAGCTGACATCCGCATAAGCTCAAAGTTGCCAAGGTTGAGAAACACGGATGCGGACAAAGAATAGTAAGGGAAGCTGTGATGAAGCCACCTAACCTGGAGTGTTAGCAGGAAGCCAAAACCCAGAGGTGAACTAGGGTACCTGCAGAGCACCCTGCCCTGACTATCCCAAAGGCATGTCAAAATTAGAGATTTTGCTTCTGCTAAACCACATTATGTTCTTATGACAACAGCTGGTTGCCATAGAGATGGGATGAAAAGCAAAAATGTTGGAAGGAGACTCCGGCCTTTTTTCTGAGCTTCCTACGGTATCATCCAGCACAGTTGGGGGTCAGAGTCCATTTGGTGCCACGTCTTCTTTTTTGGTGCTCTGCCTCGAATGCCAACATTTATTTATTTAGTTTTGTTTCATTTCTCTACTCGTTTGTTGACCCTACTTGGGTCGCTGGTCTTCTTCCAAGTATAGACCATCTCATTGCACATCATCTGGTTTGTGGCATGCTCTCTTGGCAGCCGGGCAGTGGCCTGAATTTAGAAAATGAAAGCGACCCAATCAAACTATAACTTGGTTAATAGCTACTGGAGCTGACCAACCAAACACCCTCCAAATTTAGAGTTTCTTAATCTGGCCAGCTTTAAGATGGGTGGACTTCAACTCCCAGAATTGCCCAGTCAGCATGTTGGGAGTTGAAGTCCACCAATCTTGCTGAGCGTGCTGGCTGGGGAATTCTGGGCAAGTCTTAAAGTTGTCAAATTTGAGAAACGCTGCTGTCATTTTGGGGGTGGGGGGATTTCAGCTCCTGTGATCCTCAGTTCGCCTGGTGAGGAATGGTGAAAATTTTTCCTTGAAAGATTGATCAATCTTGATTGATCAAGGTTATTGGTCCAAGTTTGATACAGGTTGCGACCACAATGGAGCCAAAAAATTTTGTTGCTAAGTGAGAAATTTGTTAAGTGAGTTTTGCCCCATTTTACGACTTTTCTCACCACAGTTGTTAAGTGCAGTTGTTAAATTAGTAATATGGTTGTTAAGTGAATCTGGCTTCCCATCGATTTTTGTCAGAAAGTCGCAAAAGGGGATCACGTGACCCCGGGGAAACCTGCAACCGTCATAAGTATGAGTCAGTTGTCAAGCATCTGAATGCAGATCACATGACCGTGGGAATGCTGCCATGGTCATGAGTGTGAAAAATGGTCATAAGTCCCTTTTTCACTGCCTTTGTAACTTCAAACGGTCACTAAGCGAACTGTTGTAAGTCAAGGATGACATGTGTGTTTTAGTGTTTAATGTATCCTTTAACCATCTATTTTTCATATCTGCACCCAGCTCTCTTTCCTCCGCTGCCCACATTCTGCCAATCAAAGGATAAATTCTGGCTGAGTGTCTGCAGCCTGCAGCCCTGCTGGCCCCAGTCCGTCCTCCTCCTCCTCCTCCTCCTCCTCCTCCGAACATTGAACCCTCACCCCCGTTTGACAGCTGCCTCTTAAAACTCCAGAGTACATGCCAATGGGTCTCGGCAGCCTCCATCCGTGTGCAAAGAAAGAGGTTGTTTGTTTGAGGTTTCTGCAGAGAACGTCTTTGTCAGAGGCAAAACCCACGAGGACGCATGTACTGGCCTGTGGCTGGCTTCCCGCTGGCCCGCATACCTTATCTCTGAGCTCACCCTCTCTGCAGCAAGCTGGGCATGGAAAGGCACGCAGGGTGCAGATTCTTTTGCTTTTGCTGCTGATCGCAGAAAAACCAAACGGTGCCCAGGCTGTGCAAAAGTTCTGTAGCCTGGCATTTTGCTCCTCGGAAAAGCCCAGAAGGAAGCAATCGCACTTAAGACTTACATACCACTTTGCAGTGCTTTACAGGCCTCTCTAAGCGGTTTACAGGGTCAGCCTATCGCCCCCCAACAACAATCTGGGTCTTCATTTTACGCATCTCGGAAAGATGGAAGGCTGAGTCAACCTTGAGCCAGTTAGGATCGAACTACTGACAGTGGGCAGAGTCAGCCTGCAATACTACATTCTAACTATTGCACCTCCAAGGAAGGAAGGAAGGAAGGAAGGAAGGAAGGAAGGAAGGAAGGAAGGAAGGAAGGAAGGAAGGAAAGAAG